>CAJPEV010000173.1:110034-144963 GCA_905338385.1 Darwinula stevensoni | reverse complement strand
AAAAAAAAAAACAAACAAAAACAAACAAAACAAAACAAAAATACAAAAATATTTAGCTTTAAGAGGGTTAGGCCTACCCTAAAATTAAGGAACGCTCGACCTCGACACGTGATATCGAAATGGGCGAAATCGCCTCTTGATATCACTAACTCTCTTGACTTGACTCTTGACAGCCGTGTGCTGAACATGGGGCCAGTTCCACTGCCTCAGTAAAGTCAGACTTAGGAAGCATGGTAAACAGGCTCCCAGTCAGATTTTGCGCGAAAGTCTGACTTAACTGAGGCAACTGCAACTGGACTCGACACCTTTCATGGTTCGGCATTAGGAACCCGAGAGGTGGACTTAGGCCTAGTGTACCACCGACCGCATATTCAGCTAAAGAAAATTTATTGATATAGTAACTACCCACACAGCACAGTGATATCCCAGGGATGTCCCCAACTGGACGACTTGTCCCATGGTCTTTATAGGATATTCTGAAGGCATTCTATCGGACGGTTTCGGACATCTCGTAAGGGATGTCTTCCGACATCTTAGAGACGTCTTTTAGACATCTTTAGTCGATATCTTAGAGATCCCCCTTTCTGGATATTTTAAAGACATCCTTAGTCGAATGCTTCTGGATAACCCGTAGGGGATATCTTGAAGACATCTTCAGTCGAACGCCTGTTGATATTTTGAGGAGAATGTCTTCGGGACATCTTAGGGATGTCTTTAGGCATCTTCAGTGCTCTTTGTCGCCTTCAGTCAGTCACCTTCGACGGTAGATGTCTCCCGTGGGCCCTGATCTCCAATCACAGATCTTTTCTATCAAATTTATCTACTTGATTTGTCCTGAGGATAAATGAGTATTTTCGTACCGTACATCAGGAAAACTCCCATTAGGGAAAGTGAAAAAATTGCTGTACGAATTTCAATTTATTCTCATTATTGATCGCATGTCTGGATACAACTATCTAGGTTGGAGACCTGAGCCCACACGTTTCCATAGATATAAGCCCAAGGTCCTCGTCCATGACTTCTCGTGTGAGACTGCTAAATTGTATTCCTTAGAGATAAGTCTCCTATATTGGGATCTTTCAGGAACAGAATTTTCTTCCATCTCAATCGTCACTCTCCAATCTGTCAAGAACTTAAGATTAGGTATTCCTAGAAGGTCAAATAGAGACATCTGCGAAAGTAATGGGTTGTACTGGGTGGTGGAAAATGAGTCCATTGCAGGAAGGAAGGCACCCGCAAGTACTACCTGGGACTTCTCACTTGTCCCAAGGGGAAATCCCTAGGACATCTCTGGGATGCTTGTTCTTCAAGAAAGGGACATCCTTGGGATGTCGTTGGGCCCAGACATTTTGATATCCTTAAGATGTCCCTACTCGTTGTCCCTGGGACATCGCACTTGTCCCAAGGAGATATCTCTGGGATATCATTGGGATATACCTGTGCTGTGTGGATATGGACACCCTGTATATCATTTGAAGGGTTGTCCTTTGTTGAACCCAAGCTCAAAAATGCCATCAATAAATTTCTATCATGAGCACCAACCTGAAAGGTTAGGTTGTTTAAATTATTTTCATTTATGTTCTATTCTACCATAAACAAGGAATAACATCCAGTCGGTTTAGGTCAAACTACATTTTGAGAGCTCTTACACAAACCTTTTCACACACCTTTGTCTTCGTCACACCTACTGTCATACGCGTACTGAGGCCTTTCTAACTAATTGTGCTGTATTGTTTAAACTTTTTAATTTTTCGAAGCGAATGACTCCATGACATAATATTTTGGCACCCTCACCCATGACAGGTCATTTTTGAACAAGGACCTAAAAATGTCTGAGTCCAGGAAAGGACATCAGATCCAGATGAGGAACTAGAACTCTAAAGAATCCATGCTAAAAAAAAATAGCATCTCATTAGCAATACACCTAATACAGCGGGAATTAAAAAAATATATATATTTCAAAGTTTGATCGGTTTACCTTTCCCCGAAGACCACATGACACCATGAGCATATTATCTTCCATATTTCCACTTGGGAGTCTAGGAGATGGGTTCAAGATACGCGGATAGCAGAATCGTGACGCAGGTAAGAGCTGCGTTCTGATTGGCCGGCGACGGTCTGTCGCTAGACGCATGTCTTGAGCCTTTGTTTGCCTTTGAACGTTTACTCGAAGTTCGTTTGACTTTATGCCTTAGACCTACTGTAAAATAGGTCGACTGTGATGATGCAAGGGCGGTGTAACGTTATTGCCTTCGCAGGCCCAGCAATCTCAGCATGGGCAGGCCTAGAACTCAAGAAATTGGGGACTCGCACCCATGAAAGAAAATGAGTTCCGACCTGACGTTATCTGGCCCGTGAACCCCCCTCCCCCCTGAATTATTAGGCTTCCAGTACTATGACTGCCTTCCATCATGTTCATGACAGCAAGAAAACTGGGAAGGGAAATTATGAAAATCCCATTGTAGTAAATGGCGAAGAGCCGCCACGATACCAACCACAATGGCTTCTAAATGCAGGAAATCCATTCTATTGTGCGTCCAGTTCTTTTTTTCATCTCAGTGGTCCGAGCGAACTCCTTCTCTCTTTGCTGCACCGCTCAGGTTGTTTTTTTTTTTTGGAGGGGTACAGTACCGCCAGAAAGTTTGAGGCAGGTGGGAAAATCTCGCGAATCTTAAGAAATATGAAAAAATTGAACTTTTTTTTAAAAATAATTTTATTCAATTTACGTATTAAAAAAAAAAATGTTTGTGCAAAAAAAGACTTTTTTATTTTCAACTCAAATTTTACTCTCATTGAAACAACCACCACGTTTTTATGACAGCAGCCCAGATTCTGGGCATTCTTTTGATCAATTTTGCAAGTGTAGCCGATGGAAGGCCGTTCCAGCATAGTTGCAGAATGTCCCCGAGATTTTCGGTGGATGATTCTTGTCTTTACGATTACTGAACCACCTCCATGCTTGACGGTGGGCACCAAGCACTGTTCAGTGCTTGGTGCCCAAATCTTTTCACCTGCAAATCTTTCGCCTGCAAATCTTTCACCTGCAAATCTTTCACCTGCAAATCTTTCACCATCTGTGCAAAAAATCTCGACGTCTGCTGCCAAAGATTTCGAATTTGGACTCATCAGTCCAAAGCACTCGTTTCCACATTCTGACTGTGAAATCCTTATGATAGAGAGCTCAATCCAGTCTTTTCTTCTTATTAACTGGTCGCAGCAGTGGTTTTTATGCAGCTACACGTCCATGTAGTCCGAACTCCTTTAAACGGTTTTTCACCGTAGAAGTACTGATGAAAACACCATTGAATTGCTTATAAGGACGTGATTTTACTAGCCGTCAGTCTTCTATCTGATAAAGAAATGTTCCTAATTTCAATATCTTGCCGTTTTGTTTTTTTTTCGACCTGCTGGTTCATTTTTGGCTCTCATGAGTACAAAATCTCTCGACGCGCTTCAAAGTTTTTGTACGCAACAACGGGAAACGTTAATTTGAACTTTCGAGTATCCTTCCTCTGAATAAATAAGGATTCTTTCTCTTTCTGTTACTGTTAGATCTAATATTTTGCCCATTTTCCCGACTTTTAAAAAAAAATGGAATGGAAAATTTATTGAATTTCGGTTACGAAAAATCGGCGTTGCGCTCACCAACTCGATCCAGCATCCAGTTGACGCCCCTGCACTCAAGAGAAAAGGAAGGGAAACGCTGACCTTAGCAGACGTCGCGAGGCTGATTGGATGTGCCTGCCGCCGTATGCGGTCGGTGAGCGTAATGCCGATTTTTAGTAACTGATATCCAATAATTTTTTTCTAGGTCATCCTCTAAGATATTTCAAGTCTGAAAAAAGTATTTTGTAGCTAAATCTTCCTTCTTTCCATTACAAGTAAGCAGAAAAAATATCCTTGAAAGCATCACACCAAATATGCGCGTTGAAAAGAACACCATTTTTTTGGGCCACCCTGTACACAATGTGCTAGCGTAATTCCAGTAGGTTGATCTGGCAAACCATTCGAAGGTGCAAGGCAGGCAACACACTCTCCGAGTAATGGAAGAACGAAACGGGAATACTTAGACGGCGGAAAGAGCGCTTTTGAATCCCTCTTACACTTACACGGCTGACTCCGATACTCGAAATCTACTTAAGTGGCTCGGCAATGGCAAATAGCATGAACCATGCGACTCTAGGTGGCGCTCTAGTTTCTGGGTAGCATCATTAGTGAGGTATCTGACTTCGTTCCCAAAGAACTTGAAATGATTGATGAAGCTGTTGAAATTTGAGGTGTGAAACCTGCTGACTCTCACCACGGAATGCGAAGATGAGATGGTGATCATGAAGTCTCGAGGAGAGACTCCAAATGGAGGGAATAGGAAGCAGGAAACGTTACGGACGTGTCGTCGCACCCAACGTCGCACCAAAGTTGCCAGTCCGAAAAAAATTCTGAATTTTGGTGACCGGAGGATGAATCCCGGACAAATTCTATACTTCTCAAAAATCTGCCCGGACGAAAATGTGAAGGCTAAAAAAGAGGACATGTCCGGGAAAAACCGGACGCATGGTAACCCCAATGAAGAGGTTCAAGAAGAGCAGTGAGGATTTCGTGCAGGGTGCTGGACAAGCGTTTCACTCGACACCAGATTCTCGAGAAACATTGGTAACATGCCAAAGAGATTTGCATTACCTCGGTGGAGCAAACGTGTCGACTGTCCGATTATCGATTACCGAGATTTTTAAATTCCTGAACGTCGAAGGAATGAAACGGAGAAAAAGGTATACATGTTTGGTGTTTTTTCATCGGTTCGTATGATGAACTGATGAAATAACCGACACAATGGATCGTGCATGGAATCGCAACAGTGCTTCGTGCGATTCCATTGCACTTTCTCCTTCGTGCACTTTCCACGAATCAATTACTATCCATACACAACCAACATTATGTTACCCTTCTGGGAATGCACGTATACACGTTGGTCGTGTTTACGATACTGATTCGAGTGACAGATTTGTGCGGAAGTGCACATGTTACTGATGTAATCAACACCACCAAGACAGTCTTTGCTGTCTCAAAGGCTAAAAAGAAATCCCTCCTTGATAAAGACCCAAGGAGCAGAATATACCAGACCGGATTGCGACATTTCGAAGATTCGACGTTTTCCCACATTTTGACGCTTTCAGTATTTTAACAATGGACATTTTGCCCATTAGACCATTGTCCATTCAACGTTTTGTGGTTCTCCACGTTTTTTCTAGCCGACATAAAATTTAACATTGTTATAGAACCACTGGAGGAAGGAAAATTCCATCAGGTATCTTCGGGGAAAGGCTAAGAATTTCCCATTGTTTAACACTTTCGCTGCCAAGCCATTATTTGGAGGCCGTTCCCCTGAGGCCAAAGTAATCCTCCTAATTCTGGTGTGCATGACACAAGCGACTCCGTGAAAGGTGGGGATCCACTTGAGATGATGAATGCATGGGCGGCAATCGACAAGCCGTAATGACGAAACTGAGCTTGTCCGCAATGACTGTCGGCAATCAAACGGTACCTATGTCGTACCGTATTTAATTTCTAACCAATCTTGGAGTGCCATTGCTCCCACATTCTTTGTATTCCTTTGACCGCGAACCTTACGACTTCAGGCTGATTTTGGAGTGCCATTGCTCCCACATTCTTTGTATTCCTTGGACCGCGAACCTTACGACTTCAGGCTGATTCCAAAAATGAGGTGCCTTCGATGAATGGCCGCCGCTTCGACGACATAGGTGCTTGCCAATCAACTTGCGACCAACGCGTTGGACAAATTTGCCAAGAATGGGTTACAGTCTGTTCTAAGCTCTTTACAAACGAAAGGAAATATGTGTTGCAAGTCAGGTTGAACTGGAGTGTTGACTGGAACAAATTAAGCAACTTGAACATTTTTTTATACAGATAAATTCTTCAGCAAATTGACGTGATAAAGTAAGGATACCTTGTTGACGAGGTTCTTCAAGAACTGTTGAAGTACAGTATGTGCACCCTTGCCCATCTACTCTTGAGTCATGACAAATTTAATCGAATTGGTGAAATTTTCTGAGTGAACAGGCATGTGACTGCCAATGGGGAGGTACGAATCTGCATTTAATTTTTGCCTAATGGATCAGTTCCTCTGGGATGATCCTCGCGAAAAAATTAATATCTCAAAGATAGAACTTTGTCAAAAATGTGTACTCATCCATAAAAATTCATGCATCTGCATGCATTTTCAGGGATCCTCATGCAATTTGGATTCGTGCCTCGCAATGGCAGTCGCATGCCCTTTCTTTGCCATCTCAAAAAATGTGCTAATGTGAAACTCATGAATGGGTATCCATAAATTCATATCATTTCAAGAGCTCTAGGAAAATATTGCAGCCAACGTTCCATTAAATTTTCAGACCAATGAATTACAAGGTACGGATTCTATAGAAAACTATCAAGTTGCATTATTTTATTGTTATCCATGCATTCCAAAAGGGATCATTCTGAAACAGAGCGTCTGCACATAGTTTGCTCATATGAAAACCAGTTCTGGACCTTTTTGATATGTCCACGTACATACTGTACTATATATAAAGACTCCCGTAATATGCCCAATGCGCAGAAATGAAGAAAAAGTAATTTCCACTTTACCCTTATACGGATATATATACTTATATTGAATACATTGTAAAAGAGAAATGAGAAGTGAAACACCGCCAATTTGATTTAAAATTGACCCCATCAGAAGGCGACGATAAAATTCGTAAGATGAAAGGAAGAGGTCAATAGATCGTATCACGCAAAGCAATGCAAACCACCCGTCGCAGTATAAAGAAAAAGTAATTTCCACTTTACCCTTATACGGAGATATACTTATATTGAATACATTGTAAAAGAGAAATGAGAAGTGAAACACCGCAAATTTGATTTAAAATTGACCCCATCAGAAGGCGACGATAAAATTCGTAAGCTGAAAGGAAGAGGTCAATAGATCGTATCACGCAAAGCAATGCAAACCACCCGTCCCAGGTCGTATGATCTGGTAGAAAGGACCTGTACGGCCCGCCAGCGGCTCGTATGACCCAGGAGAAGAGAGAACGTACAACCCGCCGGCGGGTCGTATGGCCTAGGAGGAGAGAGCCCTTACGACCCGCCGGCGGGTCGTATGGCAGCGAAAGTGTTAAAGTTGCTAACTTAAAAGTTGACATAGACATCGCAATCCCGTCTCGTAAGAATGAATCATGGCAAAATCTGGGGAGGTTTTCCTCGTTAGGTGCTTGCACGGAAGGCACGTTTCTCGTGATTATTTTCATGTCATCAAGCGCTGAAGACGCAACTATTACTCTTCGCAATTGAGTGTAAGTGGTTGGGATCTGATGATTGAAAACTTTTCTTCCGTAATCCAAAAAATAGTTTGATTTTGCATATCAATGGAAGAGACAGACCTCTTCATGGATTTTTTTGGGGGGGAAATTATAATTGGGGTTTCATTCTGAGTTCAAAGGTAATATTTTCGGTCCCTAATTAATATGGTGCGTTTTTACTCCAGTGATGTTATCAATAGGCTTGGTAGCTCCTATTACCTTTCTTCAACCTCCTCGTATTCCTCTCTGAGAGCATCAACAGGAACGAAATTAGGCATGTTTCTTCCTCTCGCAACACAGAATCGCTCCAGTAAATTTGAAGCTTCATCTCCTCGGAGTTGTGGAGAAAACACTGAATCTTGCTTTTCGAAGATGTGAATTTCATTCCCTTTCTTATGTATGGGACATTTTTGTGCTGAATTCATGTGTTGAGCTGAGAATGAAGTGGTGGTTAGCAGTGGCCGATCGATGTGATGGGATGCGAAGATATCTTCAACGAGCATCCCTAAATTAACAGGATGGCGCGCACTTCATGCTTCATGGAGGCTTTCTCTCGTCAGACCTTTTCAAGAAGGTTCGAGTAACTTCATATAGTCCTAACGTTCCACGTCCGCACTGAAATAGTTCATGAAACTCGAAACAGGCCTGGATGATCATTATTGGCCTAACTGGCCACGAAAGTCAGGGGTTGAGTTTCTTTTGAACGGAAAAAGGTAGGCTTGAGGTTGAGGTTCAGGTAGGGGAAAGGCTTTTAAAAATGATTTTCATGTTACTTCATTATGGCAATTTTGAATCCCTCATGACTTCCAGCGAATTAACACACTATTCAAGGCTGTAAAATCGTATAACCGTTGTAGTTCTTGTTCTCTTCTCGTTATAGGGTTATTAAAATCATTGGTTAGCAAGTTGCTCAACATTTTGATCACCCTGCAACGTATAATCTACTGATGAGACCGAACTTTGATGCTTCCAGTTTGGGGGCAAGAGAACCCTGTTTGCCAAATTTGACCAAAATCGAAGATGATATGGAGATAATTTGCAACTTTTTGAATAATTTGAGATTACAAGTTCCGTTTATCCGACATTCGTTGTCCACGTGGCACTTCGAAGCAAATCTGCATAAAATTTGAATCCTTTTATTCTGGTGAATTTGGGGCAGGAAACTGCCCCTTCCCAAAAAATATCTAATGGGCTTTCCCTTAAAGGTAGCATTTTGCAGGAGGCACCACCTGCCAGAAAAAATAATTGCCAGCAACTCTGCATAAAAAGTTGAAACTTATGGCGATTGCCCTGATTGAGCTTCATATGAAGATATTCTTCTTTCACAAAGTCCTATGTGAACCTAGTGTTTTTTTTTTTAGAGTGGTGAGAAAATTTTCCCATCTGAGTTTCTACATTGGCCTGCAGAACCTATTGTGACAGCAGCAACTACCACTTTCCTGAAACAACCCCTCACCCCTGGGGAAAGGACACAAATTCCTGCTTGCAATCCATTCTAAAGCAAAAAAATACTACTTGTAAAGCTTTCAATTTTCTTCCCCAATCGTTTCAATTTCATCTCAGCCTTCAAGCACCAACTTGTCCATCGACGACTTCAGACTCTGCAAACGATCTAGAGTCCATCCAGAAGGGTTAAGTTCTCCATTCCGTTTCATTCATCACTAAAATGACGAAAATGAGATGCCTTTGCAAAATTCTTCAGCCACAGAATGCCAAAAATGAAATAGAAAACATCCAAAAGCAAGTATTAATGACCATGAATTACTTAAATAGGTAGTTTTTAAAACACTTCTGTTAATGTCAACCACCTCTTCCTGGGAGCAAAAAATTATCACCGATTTGCATCGAAAGTGGGGTTCATTAATTGCTTATTCATTTTTCACGCTCATGGGAATGACAAAACATCAAATGGTGTCTCACATAGCTTTATTCTCGCTGTCCAAGGAACAGGGACAAACTCAGGGGGGAGAATGACACCATGGACACAACTGATGGATGAAGTGTGGGTTATTCATACTTTAAATTCTTGATGGGTAGAGCATCTGAAAAAAAAAACCCAAGATGATGATTCAATATGATTCCAGGTTTTACATGGGATCAAGTAGAATATTATACTATGAACTTCATGGGTTTGACAAGGTACCTACTTGGGACATTAATTTGGAACTGTTTCTAATAATTTTCAGATTTAAAAATCCAAAATGGCTGGCAAATGGCAAGAAGTCAAGAGCTTTTGTCCCCTGAAGTCAGAAAGTGATATTCCTCTTGGTATCCAAACAGTATCAAGAAACAAAGGGTTGGACAACACTTCAGGCTGATAATACTTAGCAAACCTAAGGGCTATGATGAAAACTGGAAAGGATACCTGATACACAAGGAAAGCAAAGAAAATTGGAATTCTCCAGAGAAAACTAGGTCAGGTGCTCCAAGTCATGGAAAACTAGAAATATTTACTTCAATAACTCCTTAAATTTTACTCTTATTGCCTGGAAGCAATTAGTTATGCAAGTGTAGGTCCCTCACATACCACGTTAGATTGGATTAGGGCTTGCACAGGATTGCCTGAAACCATTGCATGCATGGGAGCCAATCCCTTTGATGTCCTACTTAGGGAGACAGTCAATGCAAAATAAAAATGTACCTGCTAGTGACCGTGCCTGTCACAAAGCTATGCAGAGGGCTGGAGGCTTGCCTGATCTTTCAAAGCCAAGGCTTACCCATGCAGATCTTTACTGAGACATATTAGGTTGTTTCGAAAGTAACGTCATTTTTACCACAGTTTTCAAATACAACTTTTTATTCAAAATTTCAAGTCTAATCAACAGTGTATTTTCCATCACTTGCAAGGATTGTTTCCCATCTTTCTTTCACCTTGTTTACTTCTTTTTCATAAAAATCAGCCTGTTTTGAAGCAAAGAATGTGGTGAGATCAGATGAGAGAGATTGCACTGTTTCCCATTTAAATGACTTTGAAGTGACCAAAACAAGTGATAGAAGGCACAAGGTCCAGTGAATAAGGTGGATGCAGCAAAACATCCCATTGAAGCTCAATTATTTTTTCTTTGACAATTTTTGAGACATGAGGTCAAGCATTGTCGTGCAGGAGGATGACACCTTTTCAAATGACCAGTGGGCCGCCTTTGAAGCAGGGCTTGTTGCAGGTAGTCCAGTTGTTGAACATAGAGATAGACTGTTATTGTTTGATTCAATGGGAGCAACTGTTGAAATTTTGAATAAAAAGTTAGATTTGAAAACTGATGTGATAAAAACAACATTACTTTCTGTACAACCTGATACTAAGACAAGAAGGTACACAATTTCACACTCCTT
Source organism: Darwinula stevensoni (assembly GCA_905338385.1). Lineage (NCBI taxonomy): Eukaryota > Metazoa > Arthropoda > Ostracoda > Podocopida > Darwinulidae > Darwinula > Darwinula stevensoni. The sequence continues at coordinate 134,278 of CAJPEV010000173.1, read as the reverse complement.
TCCTGGATATGGAACTTAACCAGTTTTGAATTCTTATAAAAACTTATTTTTCAATGCTTCCTAGCCAGAGAAACATAACTTCTGCATATACTTTGCTCATATGAAGGCTGGTCTCGGCAGAACTTCTTGATAGGCCCATGTATGCATAAATTAAAATTTAAATGAAAGATCTGTATGCAAATATCCATATACCACTGTACAACAGTCAGCTTTCTACAGATGCATGTTTTGTGTCAAGAGAGAGGAAAGTCTTACAATGCGGATACGCCTGCCCATAGCATTGGGAGGGAGGTTCTTTCCAAATTTGGCTCTCACAGCTCCTCTTGTGCCATGGATGCGAGTCACTTTCCCCCAGATGGCTCGTAGGCGTGTCTTCATCCCTGGCTTCCCTGGCACTCCAGTCTTCCTCTTGCACTATCACCATAAAGTTTTAATAGTTTCATGTATTAGTTAGCATATTAAATTTAACCTGTTGACTGGGTATGACAAGTATATTCATCATGGGATTTGAAGATAAGGGATTGTCAATCAATGAAACATTATTTCCCTCTGATGAAATAGAAGTAAATGAAGCTCCATTGCATATGTGAGTTGCTGTAGAAAAACTACCCACCAGCTGCTGCAACAAGTAATAGGGTACTCCTTCTCACCTTGTATACATAGGCAGCCTTCTTCCCCACATACCACTTGGCATCATCCATGGATCGAACACCCTCAACACTTAGAAGGGCAGTGTTCTCACGTTGGTTTCTAAGGCCTCTTTTGAAACCTGTAAACACTGCTCTTGCATACAGTCTGAAAAATAAGGGGAAAAGTCACATGTGCACATATGCTAGGTGTTTTTTTTATCACTTTGGCCTGGAGGGAAAATGACTGATAAAGCATAGAATGTATACACTGTTACATAGATCTCCTAATAAAGGAAGAGAGATTTAGAATTCCCCTTGTTATTGAAATATAATTGCTGCACTCTAGCCTGTGAACTTTGATATATATTTCCATTAACTGTCCATTAACCCGTTGACACAGGGAACCATAATATTACGTTTTTAAACCCATAGTGTTCTGGAGTCGCTGGGTGTGAATGTGTTAAATGTGATCCAAGTATATTAAGAATGACAAGGATCAAGATTAGCTAAACATATAAATCAGAACATAAGAATATTGGAACACATCCAATTAAATTACATAAGGCCTAATCAAGTTGCCACCTCCTTTGAGGAAAAAGATCCCATGAGAATATTTTTCTTATGAAGGCCAGATGTACCTGTCACATTCTCATGCATGTCATTTTGGCTGATTTTGACATCAAGAAACCACATCACAGAAGTTTACATGCAAAGATGGTGATCATTTCTACAAGAGCTTGGTATGGATCAGCATCAACAGTTAATGGAAAGCAGAGAAAGTCCAAGCATGCCACACCTTCATATTGACTGCTATGGATACATAATTATTCTTTTTCTATGATGAAACAAAACACTACAGGTAAACCCATTCTCAAGAACCAAGAAAAACATACTCCACTAATCCAACCTGTAAGGGTACATGGTTAACTTGGTAGGCTATGGGATGTGTCAATTTTTAAACCCCTTTCACAGGATAAATTTTGAATCTGACCAGAAAGCACTTTCCCCCCCAAATATTCCTCTTTCACACCCCACCAGATATTTTTCTCTCAAGTAATGGGCATATCTGGACATTTTCCTAAAAATTTAATCCATCCATGGCTGATGAGCAAATTGCCATAAAAACACAAACCTTCCAACTTTCCTCCTCTTCTTCTTCTCCTTCTTCTCTTGGTCCACCTCCATGTTTTCAGGCATGATTCCTGCATAAAAAATGAAGAGTTGGTGAGTAAGTCAGTAAACAAGTCATTAGATGGACTGCACATTGGATGCAATAGGACAATTGGATCTTGCAATAGACTCAAATGATTCACATGTTCAGAATAGATTGAAGCAATGACAATAATATTTAATTAGTCTAAAACCAACCATTATAAAGGACAAATTGAGTAAACCCATAGCCTTCACTAGCATAACTTATCACCAAGAAATGGCTCATGCAATAAACTGTTCAAAAGACATGGATATGGCAATGTAAATTTCATAATTTTTTTAAAGCCAAAATCAAGAGTAACAGCCCAAACAAGTAGTCCTATATGGTTGTTGGTGGATATGCTCGGACTTTTGCACACAGTACCAAAGGACACCCATTGTGAGCAAACTGGATTTCTGATGTCATTCACATGAACACAAAACAAACAGTTCAACAATAACTGGGACCAACTTTATGCTAGATACATGTGGCAGCTTCAGCCTGTTGCCATGTGTTATGACATCCATGTTCACAGTAGATCATAGAAACAGCTTTCAAGTTTATTTCATTCAGAGCTTTTGCATTCTTTCTCAACCACATAGAGAGGCTGGAGCAAATAAGATATTGCTGCAAGCAGTGTTGAGTTATATGTATCCACCTATTCGACCAAAGACCTTGATTAGACAAGTTGTCAACTTGTTCTCAAGTAGAGCACTTGCAGAATCCACTTTGCAGATTGTGAACAGGATAAAAGGATGTTACTGGCATTGAATAAAAAGGCCAGCAAAATTTTGCTCACATCTCTCCATGAATTTGCACATTTCTACAGAAAATGAAGTTTGTTTTAGCAAAGTTCATCTCCTTCACAGAAATATTCAAATCCAGTTCTCCTTTCTTGCTCCTTGCAAATCTGAGCCTAGGAGACACATAATATAACTGTTCAACAAGAGACGCTGTCATCTGACTTTGATGATTCTCAGCTGCTGATGGCAAATTATCTGTTGCCATGGGCATACTATGGCAGTAGATTCAGGGGGGACAAAGCAGCCAAACCCCACTTGAGTGATACCAGGGGGTCACCCCTCCCCTGTAAAATATGCCACTGCTTGTGAGTCATTGATATTGCCAAGGTAAGAGTATTTAAAACTCCTTGTTCAACTATCTCACACGTCCTCTTTCTAAATCAGCAAGTATGCTCATAGCAAGAAAAGCCTTGTGCAACAGTCTTAGGTAGCAGAGACTTATGGCAAAATGACCGAAAAGTCACTGGATGTGAATTGAGGAAAAAAAAGAGTCAAAATGAAGAACCTGCAATGGAATTTGCAGAAGGAATAGGGGATATGAGACAGGAGAGGCAGGAAAGTGGAAAATTTAAAAACTGGGGAGTAAGAGGTGTATCTGTAAGTTGCACCAGCAAAGTTCTGTGAGGGCCTCCAGGAAGCTATTGGGAAAGGGAGAATGCTGGAGGCAGGCAAGAGAAGAGGAAACGAAAGTATGAAACCCTCTATTATTCTTTGCTTTTTCTGCTCTTCCATCCTGTGTTGCTTGTGAATCGATAATGAATCTCTAAATCTCTACACAATTTAGTGTCACTATATAGGGTAAAAGACCCAGTGATGGACCGGTCCCCAGTGATGGGCCACAGCACATAAAAATTCCAATAGCTAAGCTTCCATAGCAAGCCTACCTATGTTGTGACATATGCTAGCAGTATTCAAGCACATTCCAGTGATGGGCCACAACACATAAAAATTCCAATAGCTAAGCTTCCATAGCAAGCCTACCTATGTTGTGACATATGCTAGCAGTATTCAAGCACATAGACACTTTAGAGGTGTTCATGGAACAAATGCCTAGTTTTTGGAATTTTCCTGTGAAGTGGCTCATCACTGAGTACCTGCCATTAACAGGCCCATCACTGGGTCTTTTACCCTACATCATTTAGGTTGCATCCTTCTGATATGGGTTGGCTAAATGGCAAAGGGGCTCAGTGTGCTTCTTTGCATATGCTTCATTATTTATCTGGCTAAGTTGTAATTATTCTCTCTCTGATAGGAATGTGTTGCATGTACAGGGTGGCAACAAAAAATGTTTTACATTTCATTGTCCTATATTTCCTTTTTCTATTATGGTAGAAAATTAAATTACATCATATGAGACGAACTCAAGAAATTATTTTAATGTTGAGAAACATGTTCAAACTGTTCACCATTCCTTGGGATAACCTCTTTGCAACATACAGCAGTGTTTTCAATAACACTGTCCAGTGTCTTGTGTGTTATGTCTCTGAGCACTGTAACTGCAGAACATTTGATTCTATCAATGATGTATATTTTGTTGAGAACACCACTTCTTTAAGGAAATCCCATAACAAAATATAGCAGTCTAAGAACCTGCTGGCCATAAGATATCCCCTCTCATGCTCCTAATGCTTTCTCTTTCAAAATTATCAACAATATATTATCAATAACTTATCATAGGATTTGATGGGGGTGTTTTATCAGGAAACCATCATCTAAAATCTCTCTTCACAGTAACAGGTGAATGCATTTCATGAAAAAATTTATACATGATTTACACCTTTTGCTCTTTTTTTTCCAGATAAAACAGCCTCATTAAATTCAACAATTGAGAATAGCATTGATAAGTTTGATAAGCCAGGAAGATCTGATTTTGAACAGCTAGTTTATAGGGTCTCCTTAAAGAAAAGGTGTTCTCTACAAATCTACACATCATGATAGACTCAAATGTTTTGCAGTTACAGTGCTCAGAGACCTAGCACATAAGACACTGGACAATGTTATTGAAAACACTGCTGTATGTTACAAAGCAATTATCCAAAGCAATGGTGAACAGTTTCTCAACATTAATAGAACTTCTTGAGTTCATCTATCATTTATATAATTTATTTTTCTAACTTAATAATGAAAATATAGGTTAGTGAAATGTGAAACATTTCTTGTTGCCACACTGTAGTTTGAAATGTATGGATAGTAACTACTATTAGTGACTACATCACCTTGAGTCCCTTCCTGAGGCTCACCTAGGTGTTGGGCACAACAAAAGCAATATAATGCCATGTAACTAGGGCATGATTCAAAGAGGAAATAAGAGAGATTAAAATACGATTAATCAATTATATTTTTTGATCGATTGACAGCTCTATTCAAAACTAGATATCAACCGATATATCAGTTGCAGATACAAATTGACCAATATGGGCATATCAGCGAATATTCACATTGGCTTTCAAGCCTTCTGATTTTTTACAATATCAGAAGCAGAGTTTTGTTCAATATTTACCGTTAAAGAAAATATGACTAGGACTATATTTTCCAAACCCATATGGGAAACATGTGATATAGCCAATATGGCATCATCCAAGAGGTGAGGAATCACAGGGCTTTTGCTCTGCTTATGTTCCTGGACAGGCAAATAGAGATAGACCTTCACTCTAAGGCTTAGGTTTGGCCAATGTTTTGTAGCCTAACTTCGTTGAGTTCATCAAGGATAATTTTAAATTAAATAAAGCTGTCCTGCTGAATCTTCAATGTGGTTTTGTTTTGTTGGAATATTGGCCAATATCAGAATTTAAAAAATCTATAAATCCCATATCTGTCTATCACTACTAAAAACCCTTCCTCAAAGAAAGACAGATACAAGAAACATCCAATAAAGCATTCATGACAGTTTCAGTCTTCCATAAGTGAAATTTCAGGCTTCCTTCCTTCAGGAATCCTTCCATAGGTGTTGAAAAGTCCTTTTCCTCCCATCCTCCCTGCAAGCAATCATAATGAGGCAGCTAGTCCCCTGCCCACTATCCAGCATGGAAAAATTATTCCCTTACTAAAAATAAAAAATCCAAACCATCTCAAAATGACATAAAGTGTCTTAAAGCAATGCATGAACATGGATATAGAAAAAGGGCATATAGGCACTAACACCCTCTTTCCCAGAGAGCTCCTCAATTATGTCCTCCAAAGACAACTCAAAAGCGTCTGCAGACCTACAGACAATGCATAGTAGGCATGTTACACACATTACACAAGCTTCAGCAGCTTTAAATGAGCCTGACTTGTTGACTAATTTCCTGATTGAGCACCTTTCACAGGATGCGTTTGTGGGTAAAATCCCCATTTCACATGTTGAAGTAGAAAGAGAAGGTTCTGATAAAAAGTGTGGACAGGTTTAGTTCAAAGCCTGTAGTGGGCTCCTTAATATCAATAGCTAGTCCAAGCCTACATTTTGACCATTTTGACATAGGAGGCATCATGTCAAACAACAATACACATCTTATGGCTATATGGTACCCTATTGAGATTGTTGTATGAGCCAATAGTTCCAAAAAGGCCACGCAATTAGTACTAGGCCTAGATTTTTTTTGGAGACAATGTCATGCCCATCTTGGTCTAGAATTGCATGTACATGTCCAATGAAGGAGTTTTGTTGAATTGTTACAAAGGCACACAGCGTCATTGAACCAATAGGGCTCTGGTTGTGCAGTAGTAGTGCGATGTAAGGCAAGTTCCAGTTCGCCAGAGACTCTTCTAGTTGACCGTGACAAGGCAAAACCGTGAGAATCCTTTCAGTCCGACACCGCCTCGGACACCATGACTCATACAGACAATTTTAAAGCTCATTCAACCAATTCATGAATAAATTTGGCAAAACCCATATGACAGAGAAATGATAAGAACTGAAGCTTTCAAGCTTACCCTTAGAATTAACCGGGGAATTCACGTGGTGACCGCAGACTAACAAGAAACAAGCAACGAGAATGCCACCATTAACCCGGAAGGAAAGAAGCAGTGTTGCTCGATTCCGAGCCTACTTTTCCATCTTCGTTTCAACCCTGTTTCAATGAAAGAAACATAAATAATAATAATAAATACTATCTGCCTTATTGGTTACGAGACAAGAACACGATTGAATTTTCACGATGCAGATCCAACAGCATTCCAGTCAGTGCTCACCTTGTTCCACAGACGATGCAAGCCAAGAAGTGGTTGCCATGGCAACATCTTGTGTGCCCATCTGAACAACAGATCCTATTCAGTGAGTTAGACTCCTACGAGACAATGGAAGCGTAAGTGTTTTTCTTTTATCGTTGATGAAAAGAATTATTTAGCCTAAAGTGTAAATAAGAAAAAGCTTCTGGTGAATATTATATCAGGACAGTAATAATGAAAAAACGACGTTTCAGACTTTTCTTTCGATTCCAAGGGTTATGTATCACGCAATATTTCCAGGATCAGAGAGATACTGAAGATGGAGAAAAGTCGGAGAGCACGTGCAGATGAATTTGTGGAGATGCTGAGAGAAGGCATTAGAAGGGAGAAAGCCGAAGAGGAGAAGGAACTGAGGAGAAAACAAGAGGAGATGGAACGAGAGTGGGAAAGTCTTCAGAGAGCCAGGGAAAGTTTCATGAAGGAAACCAAGAAGCAAGAAGAGCAACTCCAGCTCCAGGCAGCCAGGCTCACGGTACACGACAAAATTAATCAATAAAATTAACGGGCAAATATAAATCAGAACAACAAACGGTTTATTCATAAAATTACTACTTGCATGGTTTTCAGCGAGTACAACGCGCCTTTCGAGTCAAAGAAATCTCAACTAGTGAATCACTGCATGAAATTGGGAATTCCAAGTTGTCCAGCCTGCTTTCGGTCTGAATTGTTTGAGAAAATGCCATGTCAAAAATTGCAGCAATCGGTTTAACCCTACAACTATTAGAACCCGGATGGTCATATGATTAACTGTTTTATCCAGTGGCGTATTTTGGCTGAAGGGTCAGGGGGAGCAGGACAACAGAGTGGGGGGGCCGAACCCCACCCAAGCGATGTCAAGAGAGAAATTACCTCCAAGGGTGCGCCAGACTCTGTCCCGGGGGCGTCAGGGGGGAAGGCGGCTGCCCCTCCCCCGTAAAATACGCCACTCTTCTTTCCCAAAGAATGTTTTCAAAATACTTTGCATTATTACTGCCACATATCTTCATGAAAATACATGGAATGAATATAGCCATCACTCATGAAGCCATCCAACAATGGTAATTTCCACACCGTTTCTTGTCAATCTTGCTGTAGGTGATCATCTGCAGAGGTAAGAGCTGTAGCGAACCTCAGGGGATCACAGAATATGTGGCGAGAATGCTCGCTACATATGGGGGTCAGATCCAAGGTGGTTAATAATCAGAAAAGTTGCGTGTTCTTTGAATGGCAATTGAGCAAGGCAGAAGCGTCTTACTCTTTTTCTTTCGATCTGCTCACTCCAAGCTGAGAAGGAAGGTACGTCATTAAATCAACGTTAACAACTGTGCATGATTTATTGGACAATCAACGGGGAAAATACGGAGGAAGAAACATAAAAACAGTCTTACGTTCGTAGGGGGGTCTCACGCACAATTCGTCCAAATTCGTTGACGGTCGTGTCCAAGATCCTGTCCGCCGACCGTGGTCCGGTTCTGGCCGTCGGCTCGGGACGGCCTCACTACAGTTCACTGCTCTGTCCGACTCGCGGTTCAAGGCACACACTGTGCCCACTGAGTTGGCCGGTTGCCGGCTCGGGACAGACTGAGTGTCCACTGTCCTGTCCCACACAGCACAGGTATATCCCAAAGATATCCCAGAGATATCCCCTTGGGACAAGTGCGATGTCCCAGAGACAAGGAGTAGGGATATCTTAGGGATATCAAAATGTCTGGGCCCAATAACATCCCAAGGATGTCCCTTTCTTGAAGAAATAGCACATCCCAGAGATGTCCCAGGGATATCCCCTTGGGACAAGTCCCAGACATTACTTGTGGGGACATCTTTGGGATATCAAAATGGCAGGAGGTACCCAAGTAGCAAGGGATCATCCCTGGGACATCCCATTTGGATCCTACGTGGGACAAAATGACATCCCATGGATGTCATAATGAAATCGTCCCGGGATATGGAAATCCCTGGAGCATTCAGAGGACATCCCGTAAGGTTACAAATACTCTCGTCCCATACACCAAATCCTTAGTATGTCCATAGGACGTCCATTATGGGACACATCCACATCCCGCAACGAACAATCACAGGGATATCCCAGGGATATCCCTGTGCTGTGTGGGGTCCGACCGGAGGTTCGGGACACACTCCGTATCTACTGTTATCTGGCTGGTGGTTTGGGACGCACAGCGTGTTCACTGTGTTGACCGGTCGGAGGCTCGGGACGCACTGCCGACAGGGCAGGACGAGGGCGTGGAAAGGGCCCAAGCAGCATGTTTACGTAAACAAGATATCAATTCTTTGCAAACAATGTAAATTTCTTGCGATTGCCACGAAAATGACATCATGTTTACGCAAAATTTACGTTCCAATATTTACGTCACCAAAGTGTACGTGTATTTTACATCAACTAGACTGTTTTCCTGATATAGTATCAGGTTTTCTTACCATCCTTCTACTTTTTATTATGCAATCCACGAATATATATATGGAAAACATGAAATTATTATATATTTTTTTAATAATATATTACTCAGGGAATCATTAAATGCTGAAGTTAAGCTTTCTATTACAGCTGTGCACGGGATTAGAGAAGAGTAGAATCCCAGCCCTACAAGAACTATATCTTCTCTGTCCTTGAAAAAAGAGAGCTCCTTTGAACATCTACTACGAGGTTCCAGTCCGGGAGGAAGGAAAAAGGAGGTCACTTTGGTACTCTTGAGTGCTGGTGAGGATGAGTACTAGTGTACTCGTCCAACCACCTTAGAGTTCTGAAGAACGAAAAGGAATGGAAGATTCAGTATATCTAATTCTCTTCAAAAGTACTGATTGCTTCGTTAAATACGCATGAATGTTAGGGGGAAATCAACATCAATTTTGCGCAAAATGGAAACATGCTGTTTGGGATGCAAACATGAATGTCAATTTTACGTAAAATCTACGTTAATTTTATATCACCGTTTACGTATCATAGAGGTGACATTTCTGCAAACATGTTGACATTTTCTTGACAACGGTTTGCGTAAAAATGATATAAAATTTACATTCGTTTTACGTAAAATTAACATAAACATGCTGTTTGGGGGAATGTGGAATACATCGTGGAAATTGGGGGACTCTTCCCCTTTATTCCTTACATCTTCGTTGGGCTCGAGGAGGACTCCACAGAGCAACCAAATTGAGGCAAATGAAACTTGGAGGGAAAATGGACATGTGGTGTATTTTAATTGGAATCTTCATTTATCTAGAATCGTTTGGCATGTAATAGAAAAAGCAAAAAACATATAACAAGTTCCAATTGGGACTAATGGCGCAATGTTCAGGGGGTCTGAACCCCCCCCAACCCCTGCTCATGATAGTATCTCTCTACTTCTCCATCTCCTCTCCCGAGGGTGGGGGGTACAGAAGGATATCATGAGCAAACGACCAGAGAGCGAGGCTAGAAAGGCACAAAGATAGGAGGTGAAAGGTGAAGGTCACATAAAGGTCAGTAAAGTGGACCTGTCAAGGAAGCGTCCTGCACATTTTAGCACATGTGACGCTACTGAATTTTTTTTTTAACGAAAGATCGACGATCCTGACAAAAGACGTGAATTACGTACGGGTTAACGAATTTCCAGTTGCATATCGGTGCAGTGGGCTGAATCCCGAAGTTAATTTAGTTCATCTTGTTTTTTTTTTTCAGGTATCGAATGTGCTTTAGAGTTTAAATTCCGTTTCCACCATTTCATAACATTTTTCTTTAATTCATTTCCGTTGTTCGCGTGTTCGCGCTTTTGTTAAGAATCTCTTCTGACGATTTGATAGCGCCTTCTTGCATTCGGAGACATTTGAAAGACAGGTCATGAGAAATTCGAACCCCCCCCCCCCCAAACTTTAGAGCTGATTGAGTCCACTGATTGGGACTGAATCAAGAGAAGATTCAAAGTTATGCGAGGCAACTAGGATTGATTTAATGGCAAAACAGGATGCAATGAGGGACTTGGAACTGCAAATTGGAGTGGAGAAGAGCTACCACAACAAGTCAATGGAGGCAGGTCGGAGCTTCCACCTCAAGCGGATGGCCTCGAGGGAGGAGAGGATGATCTCTGCAAGACACGAATTAGTACAAACTCTGAAGAATGAGGCCAGGGCACATGACATCGTCAAGCAATATCTCCTCCAGGTCATCCAGGTATGCAAACTAACTACATCAAAAGAGAGAAGAAAAATAAAATGATCCCCCCAAAGAGGTGAGATGAACAGAAATGAAAGAATGTAATCGAATAACTTTCACAATTGAGGACTTGGAGAAGCAGAGAGAGGACTGGAAGGGTAAAACTGAGAGGAATGCAAGTCTGAAGGACAAAGAATTGGAATACTTGCAGGAGAAGAGGAAGGAAAACTTGCAGCATCTCCATAAGGTCATTGAAATAGTAAGTTAAAATTTCCATGCCAAGTCTTCCATCTGTGCAATTCACTCCACCATAAACTAAGACTTAAGTCGGTGGTAGAAATCTGCAATGGTAGTGATTAAAGAATGCTGGACCTGACCCATATCAGATTTTTTACTTTCACCTGCAGACGCTTAACCCTTAATTACTCGCGCTGGTGTATTTCGTACACCATTCGCAGTTATTTTCGTCCCCTATCTGTTTACGTGATCGTACAGGCAGCATCCGCCATCTATCCTCAGGTTGATTGTGTGGTACATGTGCACATCCTACAACGGACGAAAGTAACTAGAGCAGAACTGGCTGGGTTTGTATGTAATTTCATACCATATTACTGAATAAATACTGTCTATATACACTGGTGTATAAAGTACACCATGCGAGTAGTTATGACATGAGACAGGGCGCGAGTAGTTGAGGGTTAATAAACACGATAAGAAAAAAGCTAGATCACTATATGGACCTGTACTTCCCCTAACTCTCAAGCAGCAAAGATTCCACATAAGACTAAAACACCAAAGGAGGGCAAGGTCCTGCATTCTTTGATACCTTCCCATGCGAGTTCCTGTCTTTGATGTCGGTCCCGTTGGTGGAATAATGTATGAGAACGATGATGCAAATGCAATTGCCGTCGATAGTACGAAGAGCGGAAGCGAGTGGTGGACGAAGACCGAAGCGAGAAGGAGCGGGAGGAAATGGAGCGCATTTATGCGACCCGTCTCGCCTGTGCCACCGTCTTGATTCAATCGTGGTGGAGGGGAATCATGGTTCGGCACAAGTTAGGGCCTTATAAGGCACGGGGGAAACTGAGAAAGAAACTCTCCCCTCCCCTCCCCACCCTCAAGAGAGGCACATCCAAGCGTACGTGAATAATAACTTCATTCAAGATTCTAAGTCATCTACAGAGTCCAAATACGTTCTATATCTCGATGAGCATCACTGGGTGCGTTTTTGTAGAACATGAGGTAGCCCTGCAGAGAAGCAGGGGAGAGGGGACCCCGCTCGGCCGAAAGTGATTCCAATGCTGCAGCAAATTCTTCTGCCGATGCAGCACTCACTTCAGGATAGAATCGACGGAACATCTCTTCCATCTGGTACCGAGAACAGGGCCCGATGTACTCCTTCACATCCACTCGACCCGGTCGGATCAATGCAGGATCTAGTCTGTGTGGAGAACAGATGATATCACGGGTCAGATGAACAGATCTCTTCATCTGTCAACAGATCAACATTATTAAAGGTGAGCTACCTCTCAAGGAAATTGGTGGTCATGAAGAGGATACGGCCTTCAGTGGAAGCGACTCCATCGAGGCAGTTGAGCAGTCCGCTGAATGTCAGTCGACTCAATCCTTCGTATGCCGACTTCACTGCATCATGAAATACAAGCCATCTTCATGCCAGTAGTTAAAATTAAAATGTCCCAACTTGGGAATCGAAAAACTTTTTTTTATAAAAGAAAAAAATTGGTCATACTGTATTGAGTATTATTTTTATAAAATTAATATTGAGTAAACCACATGCTGTTGGCCTACAGGGTGGTTTAAATGTTTTAAAAATCTTCAAATAACATTTTGCTATTTTTCCTCCTTCCAAACCAGAAACCTCGCGGCACACCGTTTGGGGAATACTGACTCAAGATTAAACCTGGCTCTATCACTACGATTCCGAATTCAAATAACAGAATCCCGGACGATAGCATTCTTTGCTTCCGTCCCAAATAAATTTCCCGCTTAGAAAGCAGCCGGGAAGTGATGGAAGTGACATACCATAGGCCAGCCGCACATTGGTGTAACATTCTGATGAAGTGAACATCACACATCATGCTTGTAATGGTATACACGCTTCATGGGATGGAACACAGCCACACTCGTGAAGCATGCTTCAACTCGTTCAATTCGTTGTGTTCCAAGTTCCATGAAGCGTCCTGTGAAATATGCCTCGCGAGAATGTTCCGGTCGTTAAGTTAAGTTAAGCCTTAAGGTCGAGTCAAGGGTACCCCAAAGAGTAGCAGGGTGGGTCGAGTGAAGGGTCCTGCACCACAGATCAGCACCTCGCTATATAACGGTGAGCTACCGCTGGCAATTCAATTCTCATCCTGACCTGACCTTTTCGTGCTTGAAATGGTTCTTGAAGATGATTGAAAATGCAAGACAAATTAAGTGCGAAAGCATGACCCTTCAAAGGCCATCGTCCGCCAGTTACACAGTATATTGGACCAATATCGAAACATTTAGCGAATATTCCAATATTTGTTTAACGTAGAACCAATATTTGCCCAACATACTGTGCTGTTCGGGTTCAGTTCACGCAAGGACAAGGATAGACATAACGGCGACTTTCTGGATGCCTCACTGTTTGGGGATTCGTGTCGGGAGATAAAGGCGGCATCCACATCCTCGAGGAGGAGGATGGTCTGCTGAGGAGCAACGTTCAGGAGATGATTGAGTCGGTCGTCCGTGAGCCCCCGTTCGCTCAGATTTAATACACAAATTCCATACTCCAGTTCCCCCGCCAAGGCCGTGATGAAACTGGATTTCCCACACCCGGGGGGGCCGAAAAGCAGATATCCTCTTCGATATGGGATCCCTGTCCATCAGACGGGAAACACTTCCAACATGAAGACTTTCATAACCAATCTCACATTTCGCTGAGAGAAGTAAGCACAGCATCCACAATTTGTAGACGGAGGGAGGGAGAAGTAAATTGGAAATGTCGGAGAGCATTTCTTCTTTAAATCCGTCGAGACATGGCTGAGCAGGACATGAAAGTCACAAAAAAATCATTACCATTCCAATGATACGCGGTTACTTCCGAAGATTGACCTAATCACTAAGAGTAAGAAATGTATTCAGGAGTACTGCAATCTCCAATATGGACGAACTAATTCCCCTCAATGCAAAGCAAAAAATTGTAAGCAGCAGACCAGCATAAAAAATTCCAGTTCATAAGCCACTTCTTTTAAAAGAGGCTCCGATAAGAAATGAACTCACCACGTGTCGTGTACCAGGAAGGGTTATCGAGAAATTCAAGGACATCTTGAAAGATGCGGGTGGTAATGCCTCTATCCAAGACCACCGACGCTAACGGTCGTCTCTTCCTAGGGTGTCCAAACTGCCTCCATTCGGAACCCGCGGCCGTGAACATGAGGGTCTTCCCTTCGCGCTCCCTCAACGCCTCTGCTCGAGCTGTCGGTAGACATCTGCATAACTTCAGTCACAGGCCTTCCAGTAAACCTTCCATCTGATCATCATCTCGCACGGACCTTCTTCGAGAATCTGGAAGTAGAGGTTCTTGTTTCGGCCGAGCGCAGTGAGTGTGACGCTTTCCCAAGGCGTTCCCATGTGGAGATCCAGAGTGTGCTGTTCTCGTGTCCGCTCCACGCGGATCCACGTGTCTCGGAAACGGAAGAAGTGCGTTCCAACCCCCGGGATGAAGTCGTATCGAGTCTGCACTTTTCCGGTCTCCATCTGTTGGAAACTGGTCTCGACGCTGAGATGCTGAGTCTTTTGGGCTCCTCGCACCGTGATCCACTGGAGAAGCCACTGGTAGCTCTTGTCTCGACAAGGCACTTCCAAGGTCATCATGTAATGCCGTCGGAACGCGATCATTCCGAATTGTGCCACTTTGCGGAGGAGTGCGGCACTGGCACCGAGGCCGAACAGGCCGAATCCAGCGCCGAAGTATGGGTTGTCCGACAGGGAACTCAGGAATTCGGGAAGTGGCATTCTCGACCATACTTCCAATTACATCTACTCAAAAGCATAAACAGACCCGAGAAATAACAGTAGGAGCTTATGACATGGCGAGAGGGAGTCTCAATAAAAGTCAAGAGATAGCGATCCAATGCCCTAGAGGCACTGAGAACTTCTTGTTCTGTGGATCCAGTCACACAATGATATAAAACGACAAACCAATTCTAAATAAAACTTCCAGAGGTCAAATTTACAAATGAAAAACAGGAAAAGCAAAGACCTCAACTGACATGACCCTTATTTTTGATAAGATGCCACCACGCACTTTCCAAAATGCACTATGGTATTGTACTGGAGTTAGCAGCAAATTAGTTGAAGCCTGTGCATATGGTTCATGGTCGTCTGTGTCTTCTACACAACTCTGGACATAAGGCGGAAAAATTGAGAGTTCATGGAACAATATTCTCAGTTGAAGAATGTATATCAGGCCTTAGAGATGAGCTTGGTGAGGCTCTTCTTAGAGCCTCATCTGAGATTGGATTGTTTGACACCTTATGGAGCCCCTGAATTTGCCCATGATATCAGAAATATGTCCCTGAAACCGGTTGAAGAAGGAAACAAAGGGATACATGGGTCCGGATGAATTCAAGTTAACATCAGTATAATATTGATATTCATTGGAAAGAATGCATCCCAGTACCAACCCAAAGTCATTGCTTTAGTCAAAAGTTATACATACTGCCCTTAAACTCTACAGCACTTGGCAGAGAAAGATACTGTAACTTGATCTTGTAATGAAATGAAGGTGCATGGCTGCTAGGATTGCCAGTTCTCCTTTGCTTCTGCAGGCTGCATAAAAGCCCAATACCAGAATCCAACAAGAAGAAAGGCCTTTGACCAAGTGTGACTTTATTAATGGTAACATGACAACATATCACTGGACTAGAGATAGCAACACTTCTCCCATAAATAAATCTAAATTTTATAGCATAGCATATATATTAAGACTTATAATAACTATGATAAGTTTATGATGAGTGGGTATTTATCACTGCAGGGATATCTTCTTCCTTCTCCCACCTCCATCTTTAGAAGACCCTAACACCAAAAATGAATATCAATTTATTATGAGTCCAAGTAATGAATGCATACTAAAGACACAGGGACATGGATTCTTCCCTTGGTTAATTTCACCATGCTCTCATAAGACATCCTTCAGGAGCATAATTGGATGGGAAAAAGGATTTAGCAAACTGTTAACCACTCCAATCACCATGACAAGTAATGCACATGCAAGTGACATACTTGCATTCCTTTAAAATGCATTTGACATTCCACTAACAAGTCCCACCTTTTTTCTTTCAATTAATTGCAACAGAATCAGGTAAAACCATTGAACATTCTGCTCCATGACGTACCATGATTTTTGCAAACTTTCAAAGGTCTGTTGGACATGGAAAGATCACATCTCAATTATGCCTAAGATCTTGGAGTGGAAGCAGTTACAGATGAGTCCAAGACATGGCTCAGCCATTGCCTTCAAGAACCTCATCATGCACAAATACAAACTCTTAAATGGCACAGTTCACCAATAAAAATGGACAAGTATCGACATTCATATGACTCATTTTTTTCTTGTGCTGACTAGAAATGGCCAAGTTGCTTAAGAAGGTAAAATCTCTGGACTCTGACCAATGAGATCATTAGAGCTATGATCTGGAATGCATCAAGATATGCTCCCTAGGCGGAATATGGGTCCCCCAAGTATGCTGTTGAGTAGTCTTCATCCTCCTACTCTTATGGTCATGGAATCTACTGGGGCTAACTCCATGCTGCAGGAGATACAGGTTTGCAAAATGGGGAGGTAATGAGACTACAAGAGAAAAAAGAAGCAAGCAGAAGTCATGCTCAACTTTCACAACAGTTTCTTGTGTGGAGTGTTGGCAAAATCTTCATACTTGTGACCATTTGCTGCTGCCACCTTCATCGGTTCATCCTTCACCTGTGTGTGACATGATAAATAAGACTATGAGTGCCTTGCGGAACAAATGCTAACCCACTTTCTAATATATAAATGTAAGATTTCACAGACAAATCAGGAGTTCTCAACATGTTAATGAGCAACTTATGTCCACAACCTTTCATATGCATAAAACTGAAGGCCATAAGACATACTCTGCTGAAGCAGCCACTGCTAAAATGGGAAAGTCACACTCGACATATCTGCCATCCTTGCAATTTGTCTTTATTATCACTCTCTAGCACATAAACATATTGCATGTGTAATGTGAAGAGCTTTTGTCAGCAGTGAGTTCTCCTACATTTCTTGGATTGATAATGTTACTCCCTTCATTTTAACCCACCCACCCCACTCCAAGAAAAAACTTCAGGGTGTCATGCTTCCTCATCTGCAGACTCATCTCCCAATAAATTATACATTTGGCTTAGTGTAATTAGTGAACAGCAAAAGCATAATGGGATACCACTTCATCATACCTGAAATGTGCAGCATCAAAATTGACTCCTTACTTATAAAATAGATAGCAAGATGAGAAAGGATTTAAATTGGAAAGTTGAGGGATAGAGGAGGAGATATATGGCCCCAAAAAAATGGCTTCAATGTGTATTTTAAATATAAATTTATAAATGGATGGGGAATAGGCAGCATAAATAGATCCAGGAAAGAGTTCATCATGAAGGAATTTCCCAAAGTACAGGGTGCAGCAAAAGTCGCTTTACAGAGAATAATTATTTTTATATTTGGCAGCACTGATTTTAATATGCTGTAGAAAATGAATTTCTATGAAACTGCAAGTTAGTAAACTCACTTCTGCACCCAGTATATTAAAATCAGTATTGCCAAATCAATGCAGCCAAATATAAAAATAATTATTAGTGGTAAAGTGACTTATGCCATACCCTGTTTAATAGAGGTTTACATTTTTTAAACAGAAAAAACTAACTATGCAAGTTAATAACTGCTTGCCAAGCCTCTAAACAGAGATAGGCTTAGTCACTTGGCACTTGTGCATAAGTCATGTGATATTCTGATCTTCAATAACAGAAAACAGATAACTGCAAATGATTATGATTATATGGATGAGTGGACAGTGAGGAAACCATATTAAACATTGAAGACATTTACCTGATTGCAAGAGAGCAGAGCTTCTTATGCATAAAAATGGTTAGTGAAGGTAAACTGGGATAAGAATCAAGTCTTGATGATACTGAGAGTTAATGGATGAAGTTCAAAAGCATCTCTTTCAATTAGCATCCTTGTCAGTCAACAAAAAACTATATTAGGTAAAGCAAATGATGAAAGCAAAAGGTTTCTGCAGGATAAATGGGTCTATAAGTCAAATGGAGACAAAAAATACCATTCTTACATATACTGCACATCAATTGAATGGACATTTTACATTTTCTCATGTAAAAGTACGGTGCCACCGTACCTTCACCTTCAACGTCGCAAACGGCGCACAAACTTTTTCCTCAACCTAATAATATGAATGCATTTTTGTTGTGAAATGAATGACAGGAAATTCCTTTCAAAGTATTATTTAAAATTCTACAGAATTGCAAGTTAACCTTTTGCAGTCACTTTTTCTTGCAACACTGGACATTGTTGGGCCAGGCCTGATAGTCAACCTCAAAAGGTTAAGAGCATTTCTTTTTGGAGTTGAGCTCCATTTGACACATTTTAACAACAGGCAACAGAATAATTCTTCAAATACCCAAAAAACAAAATGTACACTTCAATTGACTGTGTAGATGTCACAAGGCAGTTTATGCTAAGACCCCTAAAGATCTGAATTGAAAGTTAGTACAAAAAAATTAGTTCATGAGAAATATGACAATGACAAAAGGCCAACAAGTCAAAAATAGAAATTGTTTTGCTCATACTTACTTGTCAACTTTGAAGACTCAATCAGATAAGTAAATGAAAATATGAAGCTGGCTAACATTTCAAGCAAGGTTTGTAATCTGCTTTCATTAGAAAATCAGGATCTTTCAAGAGTAGTTTGTTCTCCATGCTAAACTGATCACATAGGTACCAGTAATTTATTGCATGGTTTTTTTAATGTTGGAACCCATGCAAGTAATTTTAAGAACTCCTGCCATCTTCATATATAATTTTCAACTAAGTTCTCAACACATTGCTGCTTCTCACATGGATGGTTGGTTGCATTTCCTGATAAAGAAATAAACAAGTATTCTGACTAGGCAATCCTCTAACTTTGAAGTGTAGGGTCAGGCTTTAAAGGTTGACTATTNCTACTCTTATGGTCATGGAATCTACTGGGGCTAACTCCATGCTGCAGGAGATACAGGTTTGCAAAATGGGGAGGTAATGAGACTACAAGAGAAAAAAGAAGCAAGCAGAAGTCATGCTCAACTTTCACAACAGTTTCTTGTGTGGAGTGTTGGCAAAATCTTCATACTTGTGACCATTTGCTGCTGCCACCTTCATCGGTTCATCCTTCACCTGTGTGTGACATGATAAATAAGACTATGAGTGCCTTGCGGAACAAATGCTAACCCACTTTCTAATATATAAATGTAAGATTTCACAGACAAATCAGGAGTTCTCAACATGTTAATGAGCAACTTATGTCCACAACCTTTCATATGCATAAAACTGAAGGCCATAAGACATACTCTGTTGAAGCAGCCACTGCTAAAATGGGAAAGGCACACTCAACATATCTGCCATCCTAGCAATTTGTCTTTATTATCACTCTCTAGCACATGGACTGATATTGCATGTGTAATGTGAAGAGCTTTTGTCAGCTGTGAGTTCTCCTACATTTCTTGGATTGATAATGTTACTCCCTTCATTTTAACCCACCCACCCCACTCCAAGAAAAAACTTCAGGGTGTCATACTTCCTCATCTGCAGACTCATCTCCCAATAAATTAGACATTTGGCTTAGTGTAATTTGTGAACAGCAAAAGCATAATGGGATACCACTTCATCATACCTGAAATGTGCAGCATTAAAATTGACTCCTTACTTATAAAATAGATAGCAAGATGAGAAAGGATTTAAATTGAAAAGTTGAGGGATAGAGGAGGAGATATATGGCCCCAAAAAAATGGTTTCAATGTGTATTTTAAATATAAATTTATAAATGGATGGGGAATAGGCAGCATAAATAGATCCAGGAAAACAAATTTCATACTCTTTGAAGTAATGCAGTTATAGGTCTGGAAAGAGTTCATCATGAAGGAATTTCCCAAAGTACAGGGTGCAGCAAAAGTAGCTTTATAGAGAATAATTATTTTTATATTTGGCAGCACTGATTTTAATATGCTGTAGAAAATGAATTTCTATGAAACTGCAAGTTAGTAAACTCACTTCTGCACCCAGTATATTAAAATCAGTATTGCCAAATCAATGCAGCCAAATATAAAATAATTATTAGTGGTAAAGTGCCATACCCTGTTTAATAGTGCCATACCCTGTTTAATAGAGGTTTACATTTTTTAAACAGAAAAAACTAACTATGCAAGTTAATAACTGCTTGCCAAGCCTCTAAACAGAGATAGGCTTAGTCACTTGGCACTTGTACATAAGTCATGTGATATTCTGATCTTCATAACAGAAAACAGATAACTGCAAATGATTATGATTATATGGATGAGTGGACAGTGAGGAAACCATATTAAACATTGAAGACACTTACCTGATTGCAAGAGAGCAGAGCTTCTTATGCATAAAAATGGTTAGTGCGGGTAAACTGGGATAAGAATCAAGTCTTGATGATACTGAGAGTTAATGGATGAAGTTCAAAAGCATCTCTTTCAATTAGCATCCTTGTCAGTCAACAAAAAACTATATTAGATACAGCAAATGATGAAAGCAAAAGGTTTCTGCAGGATAAATGGGTCTATAAGTCAAATGGAGACAAAAAATACCATTCTTACATATACTGCACGTCAAATGAATGACAGGAAATTCCTTTCAAAGTATTATTTAAAATTCTACAGAATTGCAAGTTAACCTTTTGCAGTCACTTTTTCTTGCAACACTGGACATTGTTGGGCCAGGTCTGATAGTCAACCTCAAAAGGTTAAGAGCATTTCTTTTTGGAGTTGAGCTCCATTTGACACATTTTAACAACAGGCAACAGAATAATTCTTCAAATACCCAAAAAACAAAATTTACACTTCAATTGACTGTGTAGATGTCACAAGGCAGTTTATGCTAAGACCCCTAAAGACCTGAATTGAAAGTTAGTACAAAAAAATTAGTTTCATGACAAATATGACAATGACAAAAGGCCAACAAGCCAAAAATAGAAATTGTTTTGCTCATACTTACTTGTCAACTTTGAAGACTCAATCAGATAAGTAAATGAAAATAGGAAGCTGGCTAACATTTCAAGCAAGGTTTGTAATCTGCTTTCATTAGAAAATCAGGATCTTTCAAGAGTAGCTTGTTCTCCATGCTAAACTAATCACATAGGTACCAGTAATTTATTGCATGGTTTTTTCAATGTTGGAACCCATGCAAGTAATTTTAAGAACTCCTGCCATCTTCATAAATAATTTTCAACTAAGCTCTCAACACATTGCTGCTTCTCACATGGATGGTTGGTTGCATTTCCTGATAAAGAAATAAACAAGTATTCTGACTAGGCAATCCTCTAACTTTGAAGTGTAGGGTCAGGCTTTAAAGGTTGACTATTTTCTCAACACATTGCTGCTTCTCACATGGATGGTTGGTTGCATTTCCTGATAAAGAAATAAACAAGTATTCTGACTAGGCAATCCTCTAACTTTGAAGTGTAGGGTCAGGCTTTAAAGGTTGACTATTCAGTGAAATATGGTTTGTTTCATAGTTTTTCATTTGGAAATAACTGTAATTCAATTTGGAATTACTGGTGAAATGTCAATATCAATGCCTGACTGTTCTATTGTGTTCATAATTTTTCAGGCTATGCCATCATATTCCACCTAAAATTGCTCAAAACTCCAATTACGGTTTAGTGACATTGGAAAAGTTACATTAGGCTAAGTTTGACATATTATTTCAAATTATAAGCTGTAAGTTACAATACTAAATGGGGTAAGGTGCAATAGACCTTGGCTAGTTCTGGGTCTAGGCTGCTTTTTTTAAAATGTAGATGTCATCTCAATCAGTATGAAAGGCAATCAAAACATCAGAAAAAGTAGTATCATTGGAGGAGAATGTGTGATGCATCTCACAAACTGCTCAGTGATACCATTTAGCATCACTTCATACTTTCCTTCTCTGATGACAATCTTAAAAACATTTTAAGCCAATATGGGGGAATATGGCCATCTCAATTTGGGGTAATACAGACACATCCTTCATTTCATACTAGCACTACCTATTGGTATTGTCAGCTTCCTTTCATGTGGGATCTCAGGCTGCAAAAGATCATCCAATGCACTTTCTATGGATATATGGATAGAAGTACTCGACATCTGGACGAAATATGCAGAACATGAGGACATGCTCATGCACCGCCTCCTGGACATCTGCATGACACTCCACAAGTTTTCGACGCATGAAATTTGCATGCAAGTAAATATCCCTCGTACACAAAGGTGAAAGGGCATCCTATAATTTTTTGGCACTATATAAGCATACATACAAAACTAAACAATGTTTTTCCTGCAATGTAAGATCTATCATTTTACACTTGTAATGCATGTTCACTGTAAGTTATGATTGATCACTCATCTTGGACCCACAGTCTCTAGATACAGTCTCCTAATCATGTGCAATGCTACTCAAAGCCAAAAGCATTTCAATCCTGCTTTCCACAACGGGTCCTTGCATCAGGTAATGATTTTGACTTCTTTGCTAGTCTTCAATGCAGTTAATGTTTTTATTTTCAACTGCTGAGCCTCCATTATTATGTTTCAAGATACTCAGCATGTTCCAGCATATTTCACATGTACCTGGAAAACCTTGAGTTGTTTTTTGAGAAGTGGCCCTATTCCTCCAACAACTTGGGTAATATGGCCTCTTGGGAGAGACTTGGAAAAGATCCAAAGGCACAATATCCATGCAGTTTTTGCATGTGCCTTACTGGGATTTAGTAAAGGAGATATGAATCAGTATTTTAGAAACATTGTAAAAGTCCACTTGACCTTGATGGGCTGTTATGACAAGGTTTGATTTTGCAGGGCCACATTCCCCCAAATTACCCTATAGGTATTCTCAAATTTTCCTTAAAAAATGTATGTTCAAAAAGGTTAATCCTGAAATTAAATGAGGAGGTACACTTCATATTGCAATAAATCTGAATCAGCTAGATTGAATTGCCTTATCTTTCATGTTTAAGAAAACAGGTAGTATTGGGTCCATGTCTACAGGTACAACAGGTACCACAAACCTCTTGACACCCTGTACAATGCGATGCCTGTTCCCTCAAACTTCTTTACTTAATTCATTTCCTGTAGTATGCAAGGTTCATTGTACAATCTCCTCTAATGTGTAGATCTGTAGGACAACCATTATGAAACATCCATGTCCAGGGAAACAGATATGATGCCTTGCCTGACCACAACACAATGTGCTGCATTAGTTGATTGTTTCTTTGGGAAATTAACACCTTACATACATGCTTATGGCAGAGAAATAGAGTTGCATAATGGTCTCTACAGGCAACAGGCTATGTAAATAAATGAAGACATAAACTGAATATGATAATAAAAATATTAAAGAATAAAATCCCTAAGGTTTTGATTGTGAGATTTGATGATATTGCAATGTTGTTTAAATATCACATGTTATACAACAATAAAGT
This sequence comes from Darwinula stevensoni, assembly GCA_905338385.1. Classification (NCBI taxonomy): domain Eukaryota; kingdom Metazoa; phylum Arthropoda; class Ostracoda; order Podocopida; family Darwinulidae; genus Darwinula; species Darwinula stevensoni. The sequence continues at coordinate 110,570 of CAJPEV010000173.1, read as the reverse complement.
GACTTGTTAATTGCCAAGCATGGAAAATGGCAGGACCTCCTGTTCAGCCAAGATGTCATCCATGGTGAGACGATCCCTGACGCTGACTTCAGGTTGTCCAGCCTCTGAGAGGCTGAGATCCTGAGACAGAGTCTCCTTGACCTTGGTCAGGGAACATGAGGTCAAGAAGAACTTGGAGAGGAGGCAGTAAGAGCGATTGAAGAGTGGAATGAAGAGACTCTGATGGCACATGGCAGCCATTCGGTAGTATGGACCCCGGAAGGGATCTGAGATTGCTGGACACAGCATGTTGTTCAAGTTCACCTGTGACATCTGTTTGCATTCATCCAACAGACCAGATCTTCATGAGTATAAGTGTGACTCCAAATAATTTGCCCATAAGCATATCTATTGAATTGGTTAGATGTGTTTTGCTCTTTCCTTGACAAGGGCATTAAATCCCTTCATGAAGACAGAAGCAATATAAAAACTCTTTCCTCCATGCATTGAGTGGCTGATGAGAAAAAGAGGGGAAGAGAATATTTTGTGATTTTAAA
>CAJPEV010000173.1:0-109966 GCA_905338385.1 Darwinula stevensoni | reverse complement strand
AGTATCATTGGAGGAGAATGTGTGATGCATCTCACAAACTGCTCAGTGATACCATTTAGCATCACTTCATACTTTCCTTCTCTGATGACAATCTTAAAAACATTTTAAGCCAATATGGGGGAATATGGCCATCTCAATTTGGGGTAATACGGACACATCCTTCACTTCATACTAGCACTACCTATTGGTATTGTCAGCTTCCTTTCATGTGGGATCTCAGGCTGCAAAAGATTATCCAATGCACTTTCTATGGATATATGGATAGAAGTACTGGAAATTAACACCTTACATACATGCTTATGGCAGAGAAATAGGGTTGCATAATGGTCTCTACAGGCAACAGGCTATGTAAATAAATGAAGACATAAACTGAATATGAAAATAAATAAAATAAAAAAATAAAATCCCTAAGGTTTTGATTGCGAGATTTGATGATATTGCAATGTTGTTTAAAATAGTGTACAATATGTTGTTATTTCACTGAACAATTAACGGTTCGTACCTTTTACCGTCCTGGAGGACAAGTCGGTTCTACAGTAGGTACCACTCTGCTAGGGACTGCGACTGAAGTCCAACAGGTCGCTCTGAGAGGCTGAGATCCTGAGACAGAGTCTCCTTGACCTTGGTCAGGGAACATGAGGTCAAGAAGAACTTGGAGAGGAGGCAGTAAGAGCGATTGAAGAGTGGAATGAAGAGACTCTGATGGCACATGGCAGCCATTCGGTAGTATGGACCCCGGAAGGGATCTGAGATTGCTGGACACAGCATGTTGTTCAAGTTCACCTGTGACATCTGTTTGCATTCATCCAACAGACCAGATCTTCATGAGTGTAAGTGTGACTCCAAATAATTTGCCCATAAGCATATCTATTGAATTGGTTAGATGTGTTTTGCTCTTTCCTTGACAAGGGCATTAAATCCCTTCATGAAGACAGAAGCAATATAAAAACTCTTTCCTCCATGCATTGAGTGGCTGATGAGAAAAAGAGGGGAAGAGAATATTTTGTGATTTTAAATTAAAACTTTTCAGCTTCTAATGCCAATAATTTTCTTAACCCTTCGAATCCCAAGATGCCAATATATCGACACCCTCTATTGGAATACAATTCTGCCTGGGAGTGAAAGGGTTAATCAAGGTGTTCTTTTTCTTCTCCACATCAATACATGAACCCTCCAAATTTCCAGTCCACATTCACTTGACATATGAATAGATGCAAAAACTTTGCTTGATTATTATTTTTTGGCTGTTGGACAAACATTTTTATTTAGTGGAAACACTAGGAGTTGAAATCCATGTTTTATGACAACATTATTAGTTTTCTGCATTGCAAGCTACAATAAACAATAGCCCATAAATCAATTTTAAAATTTCAACTGACCATTAGAAGTAGAAAAGCTAATGATTCTGTCCAAACATCAAAACAATATTGGTATGGCATTGAAAAAGAGAGAAAAATATCAAAGAGAATCAGAGGGACATACCAATCCAACAGGTTGAAGAAGAAGCCAGTGATAGAAGGTGCAGATGCCAAGCCCAAATACAGGCCAGCTCATATCCAATGGATGGGCTACTGTGTACACTCCTGCATCAATTCCATAACCCAAGATAAATGTCACACATTGATATTTTTAACATTCTTGATAATCCTCATTCAGTAGTAGGTGTTTTTGCACTAAAGAAAGGCATCAATTCTCACTAGAGGGATGCATGACTCATACTACACACATAATTTAGGACTCTTTTTATGAATTGTGATACATCCAGGGATTAGGAAAAGACTTCACATGAGCATAACATGAGCTCTTGAGTCACTTGCTCATGAGCGCATATGTTTTTTTAACATGAGCTCCCGAGGGAAGACTGGAAGAAAGGAACATTATTCTAACCAGGTCAACTAAGCTTCATTCCAACTAATGATTTCTATGTCACACCTGAATAAGAATTTAATTTTGGTTGACTAGCATAATTGCAAACAGACAATGCACTATGTCAAATTTGCCAACTTCCAAGTTCTTGAGTACAATGTTGTTAAAATTGGAATAAACCACTGGTGACCTTGTTTTGCTAGATTTGTTAAGGAAATATAGTCAAACTCAGTTATAATATCATCTGAGGGGATAAGGGAAATATTGTAATTATAACCAAGGTTCATTATAAACGAGGTTGCCTTTATTGACATTCTGCATCCGTGTTTTAAAAAGAGATGCTATGTACAACTCTTGTGCACATAGGTCATCCTGCACTGGCTTCACTTTGGGCATTAGCTCATTCATTGTGATGTTTGCACTTCATTGGACCTTAAACCTCTTTAGCAAGGCTTTGTTAATGTCATCTTGAGCAGATATACAAAGTTTCTTGCTTGGTGGCATGTTCTCCTAAGTACAGATGAAGCTATCACAATTTTTCCAAATTGTGGAAAGAGCTGAACTAGAAGTCCATGTTCATGAGAGACATCAGCTTTAACTGGCCCACTTTCTATTAAATGAATTATGCATACTTTCTTGTTAATTGTGAAGCCTTGCCTCTTATGGCTTGCCATAACTTTATCTTATGCTCACTCTTACAATGATGGAAATTATAGTTAAGAATGACGAATTAGAAACATCAACTTTGTCTATTTCATCAGTGGGGCCTGGAATGGACTTCATTATAACCAAGGTAAAATTTCACATACCTTATGGGCTCTACAGCTGGACCTGGTGCCATTTGTCATTATAACAGAGGCTTCGTTATAACAGAGTTCTACTGTAAAAATTTCTGACTTCTGAGCCTTTTCATTCAAGTTTGAAAGTGTTTACAAAAGGACCTACTCTTGGGCCTATTGCTAGCATGGGTGTGTCAATTCGAAATGGCTGTTACTTCTATGGTACAAGGTTTTAAAAGGAATATTGAGGTATTAGTGATGCAACTCTAAAATTGAAACTGGTTTCCATTAAATGTTACACAGGTGAGTCTCAAATAATTTATAAATCCAGCAAAAACTTTACATAAGTAATTGTCCAATTCCACTTTTCTTCTCCTGCTGAACATAGCCTTCAGTAAATGTTTCTACTCATTTCTCTCTAAAAAAAAAATGGCTGCTGGATGGTGCACACAGACTAGTTCAGGCTTTGACTTACCTCCAAGACGCAGAAGGTAGTAGGGAACAACCAACATGAGAAAGTGCTGAATCCAGTAGATCTCAGTCTCAAATGGTAGCTGGAACAAAGAAAGCATGCCAAGAAGCTCATCAAATGATCAAATTAAAAATCTCAATATTTAATATATGAGGTCTCATATGTTAAGTCTATTGCAGCATCTAGAAATGTCAAGGAGAGAACACTTCTCCATTATAAGAATCAACTTCCTTTTCAATAAAATAATCTGCACCATATACATTTCCACTTGGTATCATGTAAAATGTAATCCCGAGTCATATTTGTGCCCTACATCCAATTGTAATTTTAATTGTTAATTTTCATAACTACCTGGTGCCCATCATATGCTGAACTAAATTTCTTTCAAAATAAAAAAAAACATGAATCATTGGCAACTTTGGTAAAATTGTATTAGCAGACAACAAATATACAGGGTAGGTAAAAAAAACTGGACATTTTTCAACTGTACACTATATTGCACTCACATATGTGAAAGGTAGACAGATCATTTTAAAGCTTCTTCATTCCTCTTTCAAATGTCACAAACTGCATTAAAAGATGTGCAGTGTGTGGAGTATAGTGTATTGTTGAAAATGCTGTATTTTTTTGGCCCACCCAGTACATAATTCCTCCTCTTTAGAAATGGAAAAAATGTAAAAACTTGGGTTGCATCAATCCTCAGACCGGGTACCTAGCACCAACCAATTAGGGTATTTTCCACAAAATTAGCAGAACCAATTTCTGGACCCTCCAATATTCTGGATTTTTACACACAAAATGAATAGCATCTTTTCCCTCTACTTCAATTTCCTGGCAATTTGTCCCAGACCATGGAAATCCTATGAGTAGACATTGGCAGATGAAATCTGCATTTATTCCAGGGGACAGAACTCAAAACTATGCATTGTTTTTGGATCAAATTCATACGAGGGGGGGGGGCTCCTCCCCATAGGAGCATTTCCATCAATTGCAGGCATTTACTAATGGTTTCATGGATCATCTGAAAGTTGTTTTTTCTTCATCCTTCAATATAGGATGAATTCAATCTAAAAACAGTGTAAAAGCACATGACTAGAAGGGAGATGCTATGAGGAGTGCACTGTCCTATTAAATGGCACCAGATGAAGGAACACATATGAGAAGCAGTTGCATTTCCATTGAATCCTTTTAGAAGCCCTTGATATTAATTCTCTCTTAAAACAAATGCTTAAACTTTTAATAGGCCTAATCCTTATCAATGTGCAGGCCTAATGTCAACATTAAGTCTGGGGCTCTAGATGCAGCCTTTGTGTGCAGTAGGATATGCTGACAATGAATGTCAGTTGGGCTTGGCCTGTGATACAAGGTCCATTTGGCCAATACTAACTTAGGCCTTTGTGTTCTTGTTCAATTCTTAGGTTAACGTCATTACACCTTACGATTTCATCATGACAAAGTGAGCGGTAAAACCCCTTTGTGTGCTGAAGTTATTATTTTTTCAGTAACATTACCAAAACATGAAGTACCATTACCTCTTAACTTGCACCTAATTCAAGTTAATGTCATCTTGATGCCACAAGCTCTGCAAAAGTTACCTCTCCTTTATACACAAGCACAAATAATAGATTTGGTATCAGTCATCTTTCAAGAGCAGATAAGAACTGAAGCACTCGAACAATTATAATGCCATCTTGATGTCACTGTTTGCACAGTTGGCAAATGGTATGCATTTTTCTTATCTTAACAATGCCAAATTTCATCAATATACTAAAGAAGATTTTTTTTTAAAGTACTAAGTAGGCTTTTAAAAAGTACTAACAAGCACACACTAGGAATGAACTTCAAAGTCAAGATAAAATAGAACCTAAGGGACAAAAATTACTCATAAAAACCCTACCAAGTTATAAATGGAAATAATAAGCTGAAATTTCAAGATCCTATACCTCACTGAAGACCATATGAAGACTATAAAAAAAAATTAAAGTTCATAGATTCAAATGGAGATCTTAAACATTAACACACTTTCACTTCTCCATAGATCAAATCTGCACACTAATTTAATCAAAGTAAGAAAGAGAATCCATAAAATGTATTGATTTGTGTTGACAAGATGAAGCATGAGAAGAAAAATACAAAGGGAATATATGAGGGCTCTGACAAACCAGACGACTGTTGGTAACAGGAAAGAGGATTGCAAGGCTGGCTCCAGGGAGGAGATTCATGTGAATGCGAAACATGGCAGTCACAAATCGACTTGGTGGTGCTGCCAGTAAGTAAATCTGCAAAACCACCAAACATTTAGGCTTAATGCTAAGAACGATCATCATAATGCGAAAAACATTTTATTTCTAACAGCAAGGAGCAAAGAAATTAACACTCTTGCTGCCGAAGGTGACTCAAGTCGCCTAGACTAACATGTAAATTGAAGTAATTTGGCAGTAAGAGTGTTAAGCATCATTTTACACCTATTAATAAAAAAATCTTATTTTGATTAATATATCCAGCTGAAATGTCCATCCTTCAAGTTTGGGGCTTTCGTGATAAACAAAATGAGTCCTGGAAAGACTTCACCAGTCCATTTGGGATTCTCCATGGAATGCTTATGTTTACTAAGCAAGGGATGCTTCCTAACATGTGCTCAATAATTTTTGCTCACTGGAACCTTCCAAGTGCAAAAAAAAAATAAGGCTATTCCATTTTCAGGTAATAGAGATGCCTTGCACACTCCAAGTGAGAACTCCATAGATATCAAGACTGGTATCATGAAGGTAACATTTAGAGTTGAGTATCCTCTGCCGTGCATCTCTAATGATGAGCTACTGATTATCCATTGAACATAAATCTCACAATCTGTAGGTGATCAAGAACTAAAGTTGGATGTCTCTGTGATTAAATGCCCACATTCTGCTGTATCCAAAGATTATGGGCACATAAGTCTTAGTTGTAGAATACATTTCTTGGCCATGTGAATTTGTACTTTCAGGGCCATAGAAAGTTGACTTCCTGGGAACCCCTTGTAAACACTGGTAAAGATGAGGAAAATTTGAGAAATCCCACAGAAATGCAAAGATAGGAGCAGCCTCCTTCCTACATCCTCAGGATTCAGGTATGTTTCGTACGACAAAGATCAATTAAAGTCAAATTAAGGTCAAAATTTGAGTTACTAAAGGGGTTGGTAGTTTACTAAGGTTTATTATTAGTAGTTCCAAAATCACGTCTCACAGAAAGTGACTCTCTCCATCACTTTTCTATAGATACATTCTGCCACAGCCTCCACATCTGCCTCCTCTTCCTCCCCTCCCCACCCCTCAATGACTCCAACTGAGTTCAAGTTGAGTTTATTATGGCAACTGCAACCTAATAAAGCCTATGGTTGGTAAGGATGTAAGTTTTCAAGCTTTCATAATCTGAAGAATTAATAGAGGTTTCACTGTGAATTGGAACAAATTACAATGTTTCCAGACTTCCAGATTATGCTGTCCTTTTCTGTAGGTTCTAGTATTCTGTTGGTTCTAGTATTCTGTTATGAAGGAGCAGTTCCCTTGCTCAGGAATGGAAAATGCTACATGAGCATAACTCACTGGTATACCCATTCACAAAAACTGGCAACTGTGATAACTATATATTTCTTGAGCTGATGTAAGTTTTCAAGCCTTCATAATCGGAAGAATTAATAGACGTTTTACTGTGAATTGGAACAAATTACAATGTTTCCAGACTTCCAGATTATGCTGTCCTTTTCTGTTGGTTCTAGTATTCTGTTATGAAGGAGCAGTTCCCTTGCTCAGGAATGGAAAATGCTACATGAGCATAACTCACTGGTATACCCATTCACAAAAACTGGCAACTGTGATAACTAGATATTTCTTGAGCAAAGTTGAAACACCATGGAAGTGAGCAGGTGGGTAAATGTCAATTCAAGATCACTAAGGACAGTACAGCTTTCTAAAGGCTTAGTAGTGACTAATTTTTATAAGCTCTTGGATATCTATTGTGACAAGGATTTATTCTAGCAGAATTGAAGCATGACCCTCAGAAACTGCCTTTTGGTTTCACAAGACATATCCATACTTATTTTGAACCATGGGACAACTCATAAAAGACTTTAGAATTACTCTTTTCCTCCCTTTACAGAACTTTGGGGAAGCTATATGACCTATTCCATTCCTAAGTGGAGTTTCTTTGGTCAATATAAAAAAAAGTATTCAATATCTGTGAAAGGTCAAGGAAAGTGATAGGCCATATACATAAACCAGAGACAAAACTAGACCTGGATAGCAGTGGTGACATGGCAGGGATTGAGGAGATAGATGAGAGTGCGACTAGAGAACTTGAAGCCAATCTCTATGCCCCAAACAAGGGACATGATGACAAGGAGAGCCCTTTTCCCACCACGATCCTTACGAATGTATGCATACTTGTGAGGCAGGCGAATGTGATTGTATGACCACCACATGTATCCAATCCCAACCAAAGTGAAAATCACAGTCTCCATCAGCCTTTGTGTGAGGGACAGATAAGCAGCGCATTCTGGTCCACCATTCCCAGGTACCTTTGGATCCACTCCTGTCATGAATGATTGAAATTTCATCCTTGAATCAATCCATACATAAGCCTACAATTATGCCAGGCTAAAGCATAGGCTCACGAACCTGAATAGGCCCAGTCAAGAAAAGTTTCGTGCCGCTTGCCAACAGCATGGGAAACGAGAACCTCTTCTTTGATAGACGTCATGTCGACTTGTATCGCAATTCTCTACGTATGAGGCCTTACGTGCTTCGCCGAAAGTCTTAAAATGAGACTAGCACATCATAGTAACACAGGAAGTCAACTAAATTCGTCCTAAAGTTCTAAAGTCTGGGTGCACTATGACAGGGACTAAATGGATTGTTTATAGAAAAATCACAATACGTCAGAGACCCAACAAGGATCTCGTCATGACGACAACCTGCGCCACTATCCCTTCTTCACTCTCACGAGGAGTAGCAGGAGCACCAGTGTTGCCCAACCCAACATGTAAAATTCGCGCATAATTCTTGTATTAGTTCTATATGAGAGCCATTAGATGCTAAAATATTGAGCTCTTTTAAAATTATATATTATAATTATATAAAAATGAGAAAAAAGGCAATATAAAGTCTAAAAGTATAAAAGCAAAACGGTCGAAAAGGTATACACTGCGTGCGACAACATGAGCTGACTTAACTGACATCTCGCGGGTAACACGAGAAGTTATTCGTTTTGAGGGAGCCTTTGAGATGGTGGAAGGTTAACATTCCCAGATCGTTTTCGATTTGTGAAATCTAGCGCAGCAATCCCACATTCGCTAATTCGCAGCTAAGAATTTCGCAGTATCGTGTAAATTTATGTTATCTCTAAGCGATAGGCAACGTAACTACGAAAGGGTCTTTTTTTTATAGTTTTGAATCTCTTCCATGATGGCCAATCTGGACTAGAATTCACCCAGAATAAGACTACATCAAGTTGAGTACGTCAAACGCAGTCTTGAGATCCTAATCGTCAATAATTTCTTATTCCACTAAAAACCCGTCGGACTCAATTGAAAGAAACCGAGTAGGCCAGTAACTTGCGAGGGTAGCAGAATGGATATGATCACGGAGTTCCTGCTGACACACATTCTGAGGTGGAAGCCTTGCATGAGAAATTCCCTTGGCAGAATCTCCATGAAAGGGCAGCGATCTGGATAAGAAGGTAGGCCTATGCATTCTAAGTCGAGGGAAAGACATGGATTCCATTCCCAGGACGTGAATCGTGACTCTGTGAATACGGGAGACCCCTTCGCCCTTTCATAATCACGATCACGATCTGCCTTTTTTTGCCATGGCATCCCTTGTCACCCCTTTCTACATCACGTTCCAGCTCCGAATCGACAATGGAAGAGAGCCCGATCTAGAACCAACCTCGTTGTACCTCTGCATGAATTCCTTTTAACCAGATGGGTGCAGATTGGATGATGAGTGGAAGTGGTAAAAGATGACGATCGTTCCGGTTCACCAGACCGGCGGCGGGAGACAAGAGACAAGTTCTTAGTCTAACAGGGTGTTGCGGATCACGGCGCATGCATCTGTCCCACTTTTCCCCTCCTACGGTCTTAAAACCCATCCGGAGTCCAGACACGCACTTACACACACTCACGCTTGGATCCGGTCTTTATTCACACAGCGAGGAAGATGAGCAAAATAAAAGCGAGAAAAGGGAGAAGGAAATAAGCGATTTTCACAGTAGTACACTTGGTGTATACAATCATCGGATTCCAAAAAAAAAGAAGTATCACAACTAGAAGCAGAAAAAAAAATTCCTTGAAATCTTGGGGGGGGGGGGGGGAAAGAAAGAAACACCATACCGGCTACGTTTACAATATTCTCCCCAGCCGATTCAACAACAGTTCACCCTAACACTTGACAAACCCTCGATATAACAAGAAAAACATACAAAGGGAACTGGAGAACTTATCACAGCGATTCCAAGAAAGAGATAGACACAAGATCCTCCTGATCCTCATAAATAATTCCATAATTAACTACTGGATTGCATCCTGGACAGGAATAAATTACAAATGGATAACAAGAACATAATTTAACTCACTCACAGAGACTGGTAACTTTTGAAGATTGAAAATACTTTTCAAAATAGCGGAAAAGAATAAAGATGAAATGGAAACAAGGTCTTTTTTGCGTACAATGCTGCCTGGAATGAGATGAGAAAAAAATATAAAAGAACATCCCAGGGGAGGAATGAGAAATATGCACTTGAGGGCTGTCTGCGCTGTAGCACCAGAGACAGAAAAAAAAAAGATAAGGGTAGAGAGAAGATCAATTGGGTTGTTGAACTTTGACGAATTCAGGGCTGGAATTGGGGCTGTGAATGAAGGTGTGGGCCGACCCCTTGTTAGTGAAGGCGCGGATCCTGAGGTACATGAACACAGCGACCAGCGCTGCCACGGTGAGCACTAGCAGCAACATGATGAGCCCTGCAGCAAAGCCTGCCACACTTAGGCAAATACTGCTTCCATCCAGGTCTCCACCACTCACACTGCTCACCACTACCGTCTCATTTCCTCCATCTCCAGGTCCATGCAGATTGAATGCGACGTCTCCCGGAGCGACGACCTGGATCACTTTGGACGTTTCGATGTCCGTCATCTCCGTCGCATCTCGCTTGTAGATTCGAGGGTGTTCCACGTGTCGTCGACGACGTCGTCTGTTACCGCCCTCTTCTCCTTCCTCTTTCCTCTCGTCAGAGTGGAGGCCGCTCGGAACAGAGATGATAGGGATTTCGCCTTGAGCAGAACGTGGTCTACCTCCGACGGAGGCTCCGTCTGCTATTCCCTCCCTTTTCACGGAGGAGTAACCCTGTTGAGCCCTGGGTGGGACTTGGATCCTCTGAGGACTTATGGGGAAGGCCAAGGGGACCGGTACTGGAACGGGGCGACGAAGTCGTGGCTCTTGCCCGCCTTCTTTGATCAGGTTCTGGTTTTCCTTCTTCCCTGGTGGAGACACAATGGTCTCCTTCTTCTCACTCGCTGAATATTCGTCTCCTCCCGGAATCCTTGGATCTGGGTAAGCTGGTCCGAAGAAGTCATCGCCTCCCAAGGGTAATGGAGGACCTCCCAGATGTAAGGGACCTGGACCCCCAGGTCCTGGACCTCCAGGTCCAGGTCTTCCAAGAGGCCCTGGTCCTAGTCCTGGTCCGGGTCCATATCCTCCTCCTCCTCCACATTTAGCCTCAGGGCATTGGTATCTACAAACCTATTCAACGGAATATAATACATTGAAATGTGCCTAGAAGTAACAATGGGATACTATTGGAATGTCATACGTAAAGTTAGGTGTTTAGATAATAAGGGGCGAAGCAAAACAAAAGTTAAGGACTTTAAGGACGAAAATTCTGTCTTCGACTAGCAGGCACTGAAGCATACCATGGGAATTGCATTGAACATTTTTTTTTAACCTATGGAAATGGATTTATAATTACCTGGATGACACACTGGAAGTGAACGTTCATGGAATCCGGGAACTTGAAGGCCTGAAAGTAAGCGTAGGAGACGACGGAGGCAGACGCGCCAAAGTTTTTGATTTTCTGGAAATTACTCATGATTTTCGGTCGGGTGACACATCCGTACTGGTCCACCAATTGAATGGGAGCCCGCTTTCCATCGTGGGCCACGCAGTTTCGGACCAACATGTCGAATTTGTTCTCATCGTCCTTGATCGCAAGAACCATGGTCATAGTCTGACCGATCTTCACAATCCCTGACACCTCTGACGCCCATGGTCCTTTCCCCACCTGCATCCAACAGGACCCATTATTACCTCAAAATAAAACTACGAGTCAATACAATATCATAATTCCGGGTGAATGAGCTTAATCTTTTAATTACAAACGTATTACACACGGGGTAAGTAATATTAAATATGATACGAATCTGCATAGATGCTGTAGAATGATCAGGGTAGAGAGGATATAATCAAATTATCACATTTCCGCCTGATGAACAAAACCAACGGAGAGGCATAAATAAAGGAATTCTTGCAGATTATTCTAAACAAGAGAGACAGTGAGAGCAGGTGATACCTGGATCTGCATCCAGCATTGCAAGTTGTCGCCGAGGAAGTTAGCGGTGATAGCATCCAACATGTCGACGGAGAAAGGGCGAAAGGTAACGGCCTTCTCGTAGTAATCATACCAGGTACATCGGAGTCTTCGAGCCTGGTCCCACACTTCCTGAACCAGAGGGTCGTATTGGATGATAATCGTGTTTTCAACGAAGGATCCAGCTGGGCTGGGTCCTCCGTATCCTCCTCCTCCTCCTCCATAATTAGCACTACTGCTCATTCCGCAGCTGCTTAGGAAGATGTCGAATTGGGCCTGCAGGGCTCCTGACCCTGGTTCCAGGTGGACGCAGTTCGGATCCGAATAATGACCTGGGGACAAATTCTAATTAATAAATTGTACGGGCCGTTGGGGTGATTCACACAAAAACACAGGTGACAGAGCCAGGCAGTGCCGGGTACATCGGTCAGGGAAACCGAGAGAGTATAATAAAATCCAATTCAATGTGTACATAATTCTACCAATTAAGAGTAATTGCTCTCTTCCTTGGAAAATCGTTGCGCTCGTGATAGCCAAGAGGCTATCAATATTATTGGTTTCGATTGGAATATTATGTATTTGTAATATTCATGATGCCTAAAGAGAAGCATATTCTTATCTCTCTGGTTCAGGTTGTTTAATTTTCAGCAAACATAATTAAGGTAGATCAGTTCGTGTATGACAAAACACAAGAAGTCATGGGCTCAACCTTTACCTTTGGAGAAGATCATGCCGTAGAAAGGTCGATCAAACTCGATGTAGACCTTCATGTGAGTCTTCTCGCATTGGACGTTGATGGCCTTGATCTGGGGCATGTCGGGTCGGGTAAGAGGCCATGGGTCGCCCGGACCCCCACCGGGACCACCTCCCAGGGGGGGACCAGGTGGGAAATGGGGGCCAGGCCTTGGAGGCCCTGGTGGGGGGCCGAAGCCTCCCAGGTGTATTCCGGGTACTGCCCGATGTTCCGCAGGTAGAGACGCCGAATCACCCTCCGCTAATTTGTCACCCAGGCACACCTGTTAACATCCATTTTCAGCATTAATATTAATGCCAATAGACGCATCTGGTCCGGTCTGCTTCTCCTTTTTACTTCTTTCAGTCTGCGTGCATGAAATTTTTTCCTCACAAAATTGCTATAACAGGATTGGAGCGGGGAGGCGGAAGCAAAGCAGAAAGGGGTTGGAAGGTATTGAGATTACGAGAGCATTGGAGGGAAGTTTTCATCACAGAAGGGAAAAAGCCACTTTTCGAACATTGTCGCAGGTAATAAAAAAGAAATAGGAACGGACAGTGTAGAATGGAGTACAAATGCGGGTCAGTACACCGCTATCGTCTGTGTATCCTCGTGACTATTTCGGGAACAATACCCCTGTGAAAACCATAAAGAGCCTGGGGGGAGTGGCAAGGATTGCGGGAATTGTATGGGATTGATTTTTAACTGGGGTGGGAGGGCGGGATGGCTGGTACATACAGTACGGGCTGGGCAAGGATAGCGGACTGGATGGATGGATCATGGTCATCCACGTGGGACACCCTCCGGCCATATTCTCTCTCTTTCTCGCCAATTAAGTGACGTTATCTGGGATGGATTTAACCCTCCGCATTTCCGTCTTCTTTCTTTCCCACATAATTGCGCGCAGGTGACCTTGCCTCCAGAGCTTCCTTTCCTCTTTTTCCCATCTTTCCATTCCACATGGCGTCTCATGAAATTCCATTTATTTTCTGTTTCAGGGCTCTGAAACATCGAAGAAAAGTTGTCCCTGTTCTGGTCCTGGTATCGGCCGTATTCAATTATATTTAGGCATAGTATTCACACATGCATTAGAAACTTTCATGATTATAATTGTATAAATACTTCATAAGTCATTTTGCTCCATGGATGTTTCTACCTTTTTGTTCAAGTACGTATGCAATTCGTTCAATCATTTATATATTATTGTTTCTACAGTAACCAATACCTTCAGGATAGGGTTAGGTATACTAAGAAATCCGTTGCCCTCTTGGTAGAGAAAATTACCAAGATGAATTAGGATTTTTAAGTCACGTTCTATAAAAAGCAATTGCAGAATCCACAATCCAAGTGAAGTTGGTGAGATCAGAATATTCAGGAAAGACTTGACAGTGTCCCATATTGAGCAGAATGATCCCATCTTGAAGAGGGGATAAAAAAAGCGAGGGTGGGGAGGAAAGAGAAAGAAAGAAAATAAGGAAAGAGAGGAGATAAAGATATAGGTCATACGAGCCCAGGCTGTAGCTGAACGGAATGTGTAAAAGAAGGGAGATTTGAGGAGGCAGGCCGTTATGTGTGCAGCTTCTTCTCTTCTCACATCTTTCATCGTGCAACATCCATCCCATGCCCCACTTACTTATACCTGCATTCATCACACCATCTAGGTTTCTCTTCTCCTCTTCCTCCCTCTATTCTTAGCACTATTCTCTAATCAAAGACGAGGAGAATGATAGCCGCGTATGCATAACAGTTGGTATGGTTAGCTCATCATCCACTGAAACATTCCTTCCTGATCACCTTTGGCTTCAAGAAATACGATCTAGAAAGGTCATAGATCTCAGGATTTCATTTCTGTTTCCCAGGTAGCGTTTGAATGAAATTCATTCACTTGGGATGTTAAATAAATCCAACTAGGCCTACTTGCTTTCAGCAAGCATTAAGAGCTAAAGCGTCGTAAAGAAAAAAAAATAGTCTGCACAAATCCTAGAGTGTACTGCGGTCCTGTAGTTCCAATAATAACTCAAGCAGGACTTTTTATTATAGAAATCTACCGAAGGGTATCGGATAAGGCTTCCTGCTATTATACATAATGGAACCTCCTAATACACTACGCAGTCACACGCAATAACGTTGACCCCGCTCGCTGAAGTACAATTTAGAGAGTTCATAATGAGTAATCACCATTATACACCATATTTAATAACTTCTCAGTACACTGCCTGCAACGATTAGAAGCGATAGCAGAGAAATTGTTCCACTGAAATGTTGCAATTAGGTTTTACTCGCTACGGGCCATAGTAGACGTACAGAAGCATCAATTGGCAACATTCAACCACAAAAGAGACTCAAAAGACTTTCCAACAGGCATAGTGGGTGGGCTTGAGTATGTGAAAAGAAGAGAAAGCAGAGAGGATCCGGATGACAACTACTCCTTATATTGTTCATATCAGACACAGACTCTGATGATGAATCACGTAAAAAAAACTACGACTGGGTATTTCCTCAAATTAAAATTTTTTGCTTTTAGTTACAGTCGTCTCAAGAAAGCAAACATGACTTACAAAGACATTTAGATTTTGGATAGGTTAGAGAATTATACGTTGGACCGCATGGAACAAGAAAGTGCCTAGACATCTTAGTATTTGCACCATTCGGTCGGTCGCTCTGACGTTGTCTGTAGGCTACCAGAAGCACCAACACTTGCTACCAAACTTAATTTCTCATCGCTTATTCGAAAAATCCAATTTTTCTTAGTAGAAGCAAAGCTGTATTTTATGGCATTATGAACTTCAGAATATAGGTTTAAAAAAAAAAGGCAGTCCATTTGTGCTATGGTTGGGACGATACTTTTTGAATTCACGGCGCATTCGAGCACTACCTTACCCTGCACAACATTTTTAAAGGGACAATCGGCATCAGCTGTTTCAAATTTGACCTTTGTCCGTTCAAACCCGGCAAATCATATCCTCGCTGGCAAAGTTTCCCTTTCAAAATTGGCAAAAGTGGCTTCAATTTTTCATCCTTGTCATTTCGCTAACACCCGAATGTGTGTCTTCCCAGACATGTTAAAAACATAGATGAGAAAAAGACACATTCAATTTCAAATTTTCCTCATTGTGAAACAGGGCAACGAAGAACAAAACAGACACACAAATTACAATTTTTTACGCTTATCGTCATTCACTGTGTACACGATGTCCCAGATAGATATCACCATCAGATTTAAATCATATAGGACATTTAGACAAAGGTACTATCTTCAAGCTCGTAAAAGCTCTGGTTATTTCAGCTTAAACCTCGGTTATGCTGTGACTGCATACACGTGAAAAGACATCAGGTCCTTGGATATGCCAGGATGACGGGCGCACAAAACTCCATCTTATGAACTGTGCATGATAGAGTGCGACACATCTCATTCTTATGAATTGTGCGTCTGATTTCCTAAAATGAATATCTCATTTGGCCTCAGCTGCTACGTGGTCTTGGTTGCCCAATTCATCAAGACAAAGAACACTGAGAGTTTGGGCCCCTACCTCAAGTTCTCACTGTCAGAGTGCTTGCCAAGAGGGAACCGGACAATGCAGAAATTAGAGCGGTTTCAACCACAACAAATGATACAACCGCGGGAACTATCAATGATATTTTTTCCACGCTGGGGAATCTTCGTGTGGGATGGGGAAAGAGGGAACGGTAGTGGAGTGGGATCCGCATAGTGTATGTAGTAT
Organism: Darwinula stevensoni; assembly: GCA_905338385.1. NCBI lineage: Eukaryota > Metazoa > Arthropoda > Ostracoda > Podocopida > Darwinulidae > Darwinula > Darwinula stevensoni. The sequence continues at coordinate 93,781 of CAJPEV010000173.1, read as the reverse complement.
ATAGTGGAAGAGTGGTGTAGTGGAGGTCACGTAGAAGGAAGAAGCTGTTCAGTCCCGTGCGTGCATGAGAGGAGGGCGAGAGGGAGAGTCCGTTATCATTCCTTCCCCGTGCTGCTCAAAACATATGGAGAGATTACATACAAGTGACCTCTCTCTACCTTCCCCACCATAGCTTCTCCTTCTCTCTCTTCCTGCTTTTCCCTTTCGATAGACAAAACTCTATTGAATTGATCTACACTCATACGCCATTTCATCTATTTCCTTCTCTCAATATTTCTCTTTTGGTGAAAAATCACCCCTTTTTTAAATCATGTTTTACAAAAAGTATGCTGGGCCTGGTTGAATTCCAGTTAATATGTTGTAATTTATTGCAAAAATAGTGCATTATGCAATCACATACACACACATGGAAAGAGAAAGTAATGCTATAAATATATTGTGAAATTAAAACTAGAAATATATATATTTGCAGCTCTTCAAAAGTAAATCGATCTTCAGCTACGGTAATATTTATTTGTTGAGTGGATACTAGATACTTTTAAGCTTTTCCCTTGGTCAAGGCATTCTTGTGAAAGGAAGAAGAGTGGGCGAACATATTCCATGCAATGTAATCCTAAGGGATCACGGAGTATTAATAATAATAGTCCACCAACATAATTTTATACAATGGAAAAATACTGCATCGAAGGGTTTCTAAAAAATAATAATAATAAAGAACTGGCCAAGAGCAATCAATTTTGCTGCTGAGCAGACATATTGCTCAAAAATGTACTCGAGTAAATTTACAACTTTCTACGTCGAACAGTTTTGGCACCGTGTGATAAGGTGTCTCCTAGTATGGAAATAGGAATGCCACATGAAATGAAACCCTATCACTGTTTGCCAGTAGTTATTGCAACCTGAGCATCGTTATGTCCACTTCTACAGTACATTCTGCATTGGTTGCTTCCTGACAACATAGGTGTGAACCTGGTCAAACTTTTAGATCATGCTCTAGTGGTGTTCGTGAGAACATAACCCATTGGGAAACTATTAAAGTTCGGTTTTTCGTACCTGTCAATAACGTTCAACCCCTTAAATGGGGTGTTCTTCGAAGGTGTATACAGTTGACCCGTGTTTCTTGAGTTCCCTGCTTCAGGGATTCATTTGAACAAACGGATATTTTTTACATATTGGATAGTTTTTGTCTTAAATGTTTGCTGTCCATATATTTTTTTTTAAACAGCAAAGCTAGTGCTACGTGCAGTATAACTCGAATAGAGACAACTCAGCGGAGCCGGCGATCCGAGCCGACGAATCCCCAGCTTTGTATTCAAACGGGTTAAGCTGCGGAACCTTTCTCATGCTGCCGTTAGAACAGTGTCTTCTTCGTCAGGAAAAAAATTATGGTGTGAAGAAGTCGAAAAGAATTTGGGAGCACGACAAGTTGTTGGTAGGATCATGTCCCTGACAAAACTCCCATTCAGTTATTAAGCCAATCAGGCATTCTCAGTTATCGCTCACTTTTATCGGTCGTCACGCTCATTGCACATTTGTTTTCACGCTCGAAGCTGAAATGCTTTCTTGTAGCATTTGGTGAGGTGGTTTTCGATTCTGGAACGCATTGCGGGGCAGAGGCATTTGGCCTCCTGCACTTGTTCCACTTACGAACTTAGAAGAGGATGAAGTCATGCAATCAAGGAAGACAGAGGGGGAAGCGAAGTAAGAACCGGTTTCCCGCGAGTAGACACATACATGGTTTTACTCGATAGGTACGATGGTGTACTTTATCTTTTCGTGGGATGGGGCACAGGTATGAGATATAGAAAATATTAATGGATCCCTGGTTCAGTCGACCGGAAACCGGAACGAATCGACCGAGTACTCAACCGGGTCCGTCCTCACATTTCCCCCCTCCTCATCAAACAGGATGTCGTATCTGGACAGGGAATGAAGAAACTTATCGGGAAATCTGGGACATCTGAATTTTGCAGAACATGGGTCTATATTACATTATGGTGAAGACCAGTAATATTCCCGGGAGAAGCTAAAAACCTGACGTCATGAAATAGAACAAAAAGGAATTATTCAATTAACGTAGTCATACAAAACCAAATCGGTATATCGGTAAATTATATATAACACTTTAAAATATGAAGAACAGTGGCTGACTAACTTATGCAGGAAAAGTAATTAGTAAAAAAATATGAACTCGAAGAGGTTGTGAGTGCAGGTGACAGAAGCATTTGCGGAAGTACGTAGTAGAGGAGGAAGAAGGGAAAAAAAGGACAGGAAGAGTGTGTACCCGTGTTTTTCACATATGCGAGTGCGAGTGGAGGCTGCATGCAATAATGACAGCTGGAGAATGGAAAGGAAAAATGGCCCCCGCTCTTAGCCGGGAAGAACTAACGGGGCACAGAATGGGGGAGGCAGAGAGAGACGCTGCACAGATTTCTTTCTCTTCCTTGTAAAAAAAAAAAAAGAAAGAAAAAGAAAAAAAGGAGGGGGGAACTCACGGGAAGAAAGAGAAGGAAATTGAAGATCAGTCGTTCCTTCATCGTCCTTGTCCTTGCCCTTGATCTCCTGAAGCCCTTGCCCTTGCGCCTTCCTATGGCACCCTCTACAACAGAAGTACGTAGTAAAACGTCATTTCCTCGGCGATTACAGTGGAAAATGATGTCGTAACGGGTCTTTTACATTACACCGTGTCACCTACAGAGCCTATATATAAAGAGCTCTTAAATGTTCTCATTTCTTCTTTAGCACAAGGATTCTGAGAGTGAGGGTGATGCAAAGATGAGTTTGCGAAAGAGACCTGCCCTGAATGGTTACCTCATGCTCCTGGTACCTGCATAACAGCACATAAAGGCACACAAACAAGTGCAATGGAGCTGGGGGTATGTAATCGGCGTACATGTGTAACGGGCTGCCGGTCTGACCCGATTCCTCCGTATAATCGTAAACCTAATAGAGTCATATAATCCCCCGTCGAGATGATGTACGAAATAAACCTGGGAAAAGCGCGTGCATGAAGGAATTCGCTTGTTCATCATGATTCTTCCCTTCCTGTCCAGAATGCCCTCCTGACCTAATCCTGTCCCTCCTCAGTCCCCTCGACTGATCATAATGAAGAAGAAATCTCCGCCAATATGTACCGGTGTGGCCGAACCCATGCAGAGAGTTATCTAGGCGTGTAATAGCCCCTTACACCGTAACGGGAACGGGAATCCTCCTCTTTTCATATCTTCCCCGCTCGTGTAAGACATCTCGCAGCCCCTTTGACTAGTCTTATACAGGTAGTTGATGGGTCGCCATGCTTCAATGCCTTCCATCGACCCCACTTTTCTCCAGGCTATAGGTCTAATACGTGACTCTGGATAATGTAACTCCCCGTTTCCAAGCGAACCACGATATCCCGTCACCGCGGAGGCTTCTTTTTTTTCAAAATCGCAAACAAACACACAACTGATTGATCTGAGATCCGATCAGGATGCATCTAGCCCAGATCTCTGTCCCAGATCAAGAAACAACGGATTTTTTTTCGCTCGCGTAGCACCTGACACACATATCCGTCATGGATCTATCATCCCGGAAAGTTTGCGCGTGAAGAACACTTTTCTTATGACGCACCTGAGAAGTGTCTATAGTAGCGGAGGAAGAATAAAAGATGAGAAGGGCGAATTAAAGATGTAGCACATGAGGAGCGGGAGATATTCGAGCGCGGTGTTCACTCCGTCATATCACTGACTCATGTCTGACGAGGATACGAGCGTTGAAGTCTCCCGTCCTCGACTGAGACGACTCTCTCATCTCCCCTCCGTCTCCCTCCTGAGAGAGAGCGTGCATGCGCGGCAGACGACGGTGACGTCATGGATCCCGTTAAATGACCTACATCCTCTGGGCTCTGCCCGCGTTGGTGGACCCGAGCCAGATCAGAACAAGGGAGGGGGGTATATAGGGTGGTGGTGGTGGCAGCGGTAGTGGGTATAGTTACTCTACGTATACAACGCCCTAGGGGTGTTGGCCACTCTTCATCCGGCGGGAAGAGAAACTAGGACGCATATCCAAAAATAACCTATCACAACAACACCAACAATCCTTAGTTCCGGGAGAAGAAAGAAAAGTTTTTGGAAACATTCCTTATAAGATGATGTGGGTCCCTTTCACATCCTGTTTCTTGCGAAAAACAAGACACCCGATGCTTTCTCTCTCCCCTTTACTGGCAATGCTTCGCACTGGCTCTGGTACTCAGAATATTTTTTTAAATAGGTGAGGGGAGAAGCCGATGCAGCCCACAATGTGCCTCAGCCATGAGGGACCAAGACGGTTTCTGCAAGTACCTGTAATTCTAATATCTTTATGACAAGTCCTGTATAATATCCTGTATGCATAAATGCATGTCCAGGGGCAAGGGCACAGAAATACGCGAACATAGGCGGAGAAAATAATAGAACGATGAAATCCGCAAAAAGAAATAATGAGAAAATGGGATGAGGCATGGGAGAGCAGGATGAAGAGAACTTTCACTGAGGAGGAAATTTGGCGAATCGGCCCACTTTGCCATCGATCTGGAACTCATTATTGGCCTCGTTATTCACGGATTATCCCTTATAACCCGTCAGACGTACTTTCTCCTCAACTTTTTCGCTTGTCAGACGTCCTGCCGATCTGTATGACAGATTGTTCTGAAACTAAAACGGGTTATGGACGTCATTCTTGAGCCAACGTCACAGGTGACAGTATGAAGACGGGCGTAGGCGTATAGAGATAAATGTGGAAAAAAAAAGAGAGAATGGGAGGAGTAGGCCTATAGTTGGGACTCGGATCACGTGAATGGAAACAGGTTTGGATTGAGAAGTCTCGCGGGAACATGACAGCTCGCACTGATCCACTCCTCGTCTCCATCATCTATCGTCTTAGAGACTCTCAATGCACGTAAGGAAAAGAAAATTTTTTTTTTCATTGTTATCACCTGTCCGGTGCATTGCCCGGCCGGCACTTCCCATTCAATTGGCTGGAGGGGTATAAAATAACGTGTCTCGAGAATGGGGGATGAAAGTAGGTCAGCGTGCCCATGGTTGCCGGAACACTCCCTCCAATCCATTTACATAGTCTATAGAACCTTGGCAATTATTTTAATCAGAGGGAAATTTCATGGAAACCAGGGAGAATCGAAAACGCTGGGCCTGCGGGCATTGGCCACTGGAAATTACGGAAACCGGAGGTAGTTACTGTCATTTAGCTCGGGAATCAAATGACCTCCAGTTGATTCATTTGCAAAGGATATTATAACAATCCTCGATTTCGAATCCCCATGTATTCTTGTTCTATTTTCACATTGTTTTTTTTTCGGGTGAAAAATTAGAATTTTTAAATTTTATATGCTCAAATTTCTCGGCATTTCTACATTTTACTGCTGGATGAATTTCTACACGCCAAAGCCGTGTGCTGAGCTGTAAGGAAGCCAGTCCAGAAGTCAGCATCGCTGCTATAAAAAGAAAATGCGGAGGGATACGTTGGGAACGTAGGCATGGAATGAGGGAGGAAACGCTCAGCGGAGAAGAGGGGCGGCGAGCGATATGTAGGTTATATCCGGCTTTCCCTTTTCTGTTCCACGTCCCATAGAGGCATGCAGGGTCTTGAAATTCACCAGGGTGTGCATCCCGTTTCCAAAGAAGGGGGTGAAAGTCCAATTCACCACCCATGATAGATTTTTTCTTTCCCCCTCTTTCATGCGATGGCAAGATCCGGCTTGTCCCCTCCCCTCCCCTCTCCTCTTTTTGTGTCACACTTCCAATACCCGGACGGAATGGTTTATTCCTAACAATCCTGTTACGCAATCTCAGACCACTTCCTCTTCTTCTCTTCAGACCGTTATTTCAGCACGTCTCACCTAATATTCGATTCTTTTAATGCAGGCCATCCGCGCATGAAAGGCGGGGCACGTGGTGTACAAAATTGATTAGAGAAAATATTGCTAATGATTAATTGAACCCCTCAAGCAGGTAGATTTTTGCTGCTATTTCAATGGAACTTCATTTCTAGCACGTCGCGATGAGAGAATTCATGAAAGGATCGTCATGCGAGCTGTGATCATGAGAATGGAACAGGGAGAAATACTGGAATTCCATGGATTGCTGGGGCGACTCACTGGCTTCCTTCCTCCTTTTTCCTACATCACGAACCTCTCAGAATCTCCGCTCTGTGAGGAAGGAAAGCTTGACCAAGACCTCACTCGATTCTGTGAGCTTGTTTCCCCCTTGTCACGGACACACATAAACTTATGCAGAACCGGCTTGAAGGGATAATGATATATTCTGGATCATTGTATTTTTCGAGGAAGACGAACCGTCGAAACTGGGGATGCACACAGCCACAAAGAACGTGGCAATGTGGATTCCACAAAGAAGCGATTGTTCATCTATGAACAATCGCTTCTTTACGTCAGAAGGCTCCGTCAATCTCTCACATCGATTCAACGCTTGGATGTGCCTAAAATATTTCGGAAGCAGAAGGGAAAATGTCCACCTAATTTTACGAAGTGATGAAATTTTTCATGGCATGAATTTATTCCGTTCGCCTTTTAATTTGACATAAAAGCCAGGGGTCCTTTAGGAGTAATTGAGTCCTATTTATGGACTGTCAGAATGGAATTCATGCCGTTGGGAAAGAAAAAGCAATGGCCCCAGGGGATGTGAAATGAACGTTGAGGTCAGAATCATAAAACTTCATCGATGGACTGAATGAAGACGGCAGGTGTGGAGGGCAATTGATAAAAGAGAGAGAGATTTTGGCATGGTTCCTGTGTGTGTCCGTGGGAGCCCTGACCCGGATCTAGTGAAAAAAGAAACACTTAGAGTATAGATCGGACTGCTGAGCCCCTAGGCTCTCTTCCTTTTCTGACCCCCTTTATACCTATCTACCATCCGTGGACGTAGGAGATCTAGTTGCATACAAAACCGATTCACTCTTGCACCCACCCACTCACTCGTTCACCCACTTAGGAGACAGCTCTCTGGAGACACACATTTTTTGGTTTAAATACGGATGATGGCGTAGAAGGAATTTCATTTTTTTAATTAGATGATGGCGTAATAATAATAACAAATCGGGTCTCGAGATCTGGACAGGCGAATGATTGATCTCGACACCAGGGTTCTTCTTCCTGTTTTCTGCCCTATATATCTTCTCTCTCTCACCTGTCGGCACGTTCAGAATTCTTCTTCATCGCCAGGTTGCTCTGGCTAATATTTGCCCAGGCAACCTGACCTCAATCCCCAGGTTTTAGGTTACCGATGGATGACGAAGCAACACCTTAACGCGGAATTCAAGACGCACGATTTCCCCAGAATAGCAGGAACACCAGGAACCGAAAAGGTTAAGTTTACTTTTTTCGTTTGAACCGATTTTATCAGAATGAAGGAAGGATGGAAGTCGTCTTTGAGTAACGGACTGCGACCTTGTCCCCTGAAACGAAAGGCCGTTCCTTCACCCCACACCCCTTTTTCGCGCCGTTCTTATTTTCGCGCTTCGTTATTCTTCATTCGCGATGAGATGATTCGCCAGAGAAGAGGTGCAAGCTCGATTCCCCCTTCATCTTCTGAAGGACTCATGCTTGATTTGGTGCCTGAGGATTCCGTTCCGAAGAGTCGCAAAATCAAAAGCTAGTCCAATCCAGAGCCGAGGTGAAATGCACGCCGGTGAGAGAGAAGCTGAGTCATGGAGACGTCTCATTATCCCCCAGGGAAGAGGCAATTAATATGAATCGCTCTAATTGCGGTTCAAGGGAAGAAGACGCGCATGATAGGGGGCATTATAGGCCGATGGAAATGTGAATCGCCGATCCCACGCACACAATCGCATACCCAGCCACTAGCACCGTGACAGAATCACCTCCGTTAGGTGAACTGGATCATACAAATCGGGTCCAACTTCGATTATCATAATCATCTTGGACGATTGATTAGCGTACGGCCTTCCCTGGCTCGTCCAGATGGGGGCTTTTCTAATAAAAAATAGAAACACAAAAAAAGAAAGAAGGAGATCGTAATTAGAAAGAAGAGGAAGACGTGGGAAAATGGATGGAGCGATCTCGCATGCGGATCACACTTCGCCCTCAGCCACATCATCGTAATTATGAATGCATGAACACGCTCTCTGTTCTATTCCCACCTCATTCTCAAATTGGAGTCTCCGTAGTGACATGGATATTAAAGTCCGAAAAAGTTGGAATCGGATGGGGCACCTTTCATGACTAATGACCAGTCTTATATTTTTTTAAATTATTATAAAGGCTTATTATTTTTCTCACTCTCACCTTTGCAAGCGAAGGAAGACAAGTCCCGTGCTCCTTGCAGAGACACTCACAGTTCCAGAAGACGAGTGAAAGTGAACTGACTGAACCTTTCTTAACGGACCTCCCTATATAGGGCGGGGGAGGGGGCTGGAAGGGCGAGGGTCGGGGGGGGGGGGGGGGGACGCGGTAACCTATACGCAGGGGAACTGTCACTCGCCGACTCCCCCGGATGTCCGGTTTCTACCTACCCCTATCCTATTTTAGGCCTCATTGGAAAGGCCTTCCGAGAGTTAGATTGCGGAGAGGCGAATGGAGTCAGAGGATGGCCTCGGGTCACATCCGCATTCGAAACCCTGCCAAGTTCTTCGCGAAGGGCCTAAATAAAAAGCCCATCGGGGTTTTCTTGCACTCATTCCATCCTCGGATGAGCTGCCCTCGTTCGAAAAAGGGAAAAGAAAAAACTTTGGAACTACGTTCACTCTTCCGGATGCGGAGTGGAAGACGTGGGTAGGTCGATGAGCTTACGAGCCTCTTTACATCCGCTCGCATTCCAACGATATCGAGGTGATGTTGTAATTTTCAGGCCAAGGCCAAAACAGTTCAAGCTCCAATTCATTCAAATGAGTTCCATGGTGAGAATTTACTTTTATGGACATCGATGCTCGATTCAAAGAGCGTATGCATTGAAAAAATCGACAGAAGGCTCACAGTCGAAGAAATCCCGTCGAGGCTGACTTGGTTTCGTTTCGGCCCATTACATATGTTTTCCTTCAAGCCTCACTGAAACGCCTGATTTACAGGGATATTAAACAAACAATTTTGGATTTGAATGAAAAGCACACGCACGCGCTATATTGCCAATGTTAAACAGCGCGTGGATCCAGAGATATGTTGCGACATTGCAAAATAAGGAGCTTCTTCTGGGAAGGCGGTGACATGAAGACATGGAAGACGATTTTATTTCATTCCGCTTGGGTATAGGCGGAATGCTGTTTCACCATTCGGCCAACTGCACAGCCAGCCAAAAGACTTTTGCAGCCATGCTTGGAGATGCTCCGAAACTGTAAAACCGTGATTAGATCCTTTGATTTTGCTCACATGTGACTGCTCATACATGAGCTCATATCAGAGTCTACGAGCGATCGACTCTCGTGCGAGTCACACTTAACTCATGAGTCCTTGGAATTTCTCACTCATAGGAAAGGTGTCAGCCGACCGGCTGGGTCAGTCTGCATTTCAAGAGATGGCGGAGCAGACGTGAATTCGAGTCGATGGAGTCCAAGGGAAGAAAAATTCCGGAAGTAAGAATCTCCTTCGGATGACATAAGAGATTTCTGGATAGGATATTGCATAATGTTTTCCCAGAAGAGCGATTACCACTCGGATCTCACTTTTTCCTCGTGTGGCAAAGGACAAGGTGAGTTTGCACAAGATCGTAGATTCAGACACGATCGTAAACAGAATGAAAATGTCACCTCCCGTCTAACATTTTCGTATTTGAAATACTTACTTTGGCCAAAGGAAATAAGGACGAACGGCCGATGCCTTCAGTCGTCTGGGAATTACGAATACGATTAAATTGCGTTAATGACTTTCAGGAATAGCGTAAAGAAACTTGCTACAACTTCATGGTCGTTTCATCACGTAAGCACGTTCCAGCAATAGTGTGCACGATCGAGGTCGACGACATGGAATTCGAAATTTTGACGGACGTGGAAGTATGCAACAGAATGTACTTTCCTGCAGGAAGATTTTGGAAAGTTTATTAACCGTCTTCTAAGTTTGACTCACGGTGAAGTTCAGGTTTACAAGTAAACTATTCCTCACCTCAGAGACATGGCTCTCTTCTGTGTATGCAAGAATCCCTTATGTCTTCTTCACGTTGATCGTGTTCTTGACTCTGGGTCTTGATTGCTATCAAATGAGAGTCCAGTTTGAATGCCAATGGCACAACGTAGTGTTTTAAAAGAAAAAGCGAGGTCCAAGCGTGAATCCCTTTTAGGGGAAGGGATTACGCTTTTCCTCCTTTTTTCCCCCCCTTTAAAAAAGCTTTTTGCGGGATCCTTTGTCATCGCAGGCGATTTCCTGAAGTCCTTTGTTTTCTTGCTTCTCAGGAAATGTTCCCACAGGATTCATGAATTATATTTTGTACCGAAGGGCTTACGGTGTCCTGCAATGTTTTTCTAGCTTAACTTTTTAAACGAAATATCGCGTTTGAATTATTACATCGTCATAGAACCATATGTGCTTTATACAAAGATAACTAAAATACCCGGATCAGTTTTAAAAAAGAACTCGATCGCAAAAGAGTGGCAATGTCCCAAATTGCATGGCCGCATCTTAATGAGTGCGGATTTATTTCAGCTATAGTATGAAGACAGAGACAGACAGAACGGTACTAAAAGTAGCCTCTTTCGTCTTTCACAGGTCTACTAGAAAAAAAGGAAAACATCCCGACCCAAATTTCCAACTCTGTTGGATCTCGAAAAGGGAATGACTCATAAAGGTGGTATTCACTTGTACTAAAACCTTACTGGGATCGTGTGAAATAACCAAAGAAAGAGCACAGCAGTTGCGGTAAATGTAACAAATCTGGTGGAAAGAAAGGATCGAGAAGTCGTCTTCGTATGAAGACAGATCTGATTAAAGAATGCGATTAATGTATTGGCGCCGTCGGATCTGAACGTAAAACACGGAGACGCAGAACCCTTTTCCTTCGTTCGACTTTAGGACGATCCAATCCGCTCGTGATTCTCCATTGCTCTCTTCTCTGGAATCTAACCGTTTTGAATCTCGATACGGCGTTTTTTCATGCCCCGTGCAAGGGCGGAGGAGTCGAGTGAAAAACGCACCAACGAGGGAAACTCGGATATGTCTCAGATGAGACCAAAGGAACACGAAGCGGGACGTTAACAGAGTCGAAACGAAGTACGGATTACACAATAGACGTGAATGCGGGTATCTCGTTAGCGCCCGATGCAGCGATGAAAAGATGAAAGAGATGGGAGGCACCTGGAGGCTCCGGGGATGAAAGCGCATTCTAGCATCGCATTCCTTCTTTTTCCTTTTTCTCATCCTTCGGTTTCGGTTACCATCCTTTTACCATCCTTCGGATTCAAAGGTCACATCGGTTGCAATGAGCACAGTTGTCTTGCGGAGCAGGAAAAAGGATTTTTCTACTTTAAGTATTCATTTCGTACCATAAAAATGCAGTTTGGCCTACATTAGCCAGTTTTAGAAGATTTAATGGAGAAAAAGACTTTCCTTCGTCAAGGAACACGCACGAGATGTGAAGAAACACACGAGGAATGTGGAAGATATAGGCTGATAGGGACTAGGTAGGTTTAACTTAAAGCCAATACGATTTCGTCATGAATTTCTATTAATATAAGCCTCATCTAAGAAAATAAATTCTAATACTAGCCCCATTTCAAATCGATATGATTTTCCACGGAATGCGGATCGGATCCATTAATTGAAATTCATTCGATGCAGGAAATTTTAGCGCATACCACTCAAATATGAGGTTCTGTTAGCGGGAGACAAATTCCAACCCCCTCAAGTTTTTGCGTCTAAATCCGTTCCTCTTTTAAGTTATGAAATCGATGGTTTTGACACTTCTACCATTCGAAAGGAAAAGGCACGCTTTGAGATGAGACATCAGTGCGAGTTGGTTGAAAAAGGGTGGTTGGATTTATTGCTACACTGAATTACGCGATGTAAGGGGAGGATTTTATGGCTGGGTCGGAATTTATCTCACTCACCCCACTTAACTTTCAGCCTTGCCTGTTTCAATTTTATTATCCTCATGGGCAAAAATGGGCTAAGTTCCTTTTGTCGTGTTATTAAGGAAAGACGATCGATTTGAGTAGGCTAAGACGATGCATGACCTCAAGTGATCTAAGATTCGTTTACCGTGATAAAATATTTCTGAACGATTTTATTTTTGTTCCTAATAAAATAAATGGATACCGTCGCAAGAAAGGACCGAAGGACGCATGAGCCGTTCGCGAACGAGACCAGCAACGGGGGAACGAATGAGAATGAAAATTCTTCTCCCGCATCGGCCCTCGTGTCTCGTGTTCGGTGAGGGGATTTCCACACCATCAGCGTTTGCACGTCCAGACCTCATCCAGGTGTTTCGCATCGTTAGGGTCCTCGCTAGCACCGAGTGTGGCGGAATCTTCAGCTCGGCGGTCGCATCAGAACGAGGTCTGATTCCGATCGAGCGAGCCTCAAATAAAATTAAAGTTGCGTCATGCCTCCTCACGTTCGTTCGCGAGTTCGCTGCCCGCAGAACTATTTCCTGCGAGGAGGTTTTTACGAGAGTGGATCAAAAAATAGCAGCCGATAATTTTTTCACGTGTCTTTCTATCGACGACAAAATGATTTTGAAACTAGGTGCTAACGTCATCGATAACTGTCATCGATGTTTGTATGCATTAATTTTCTCATCAGTCACGAGAGAGGAGGTGCACGACGGATTCCAGAATGGCCGCCCCTCTCACTATATACACCAAACTCAAACATCGATCTACGATTCGTTTACGATTCGATTAAGGATAAGGGTAAGGGTAAGGGTAAGGATAAGGAAGATGTTGTCGCAGATCCGGCACTTTGACAACCCCTGACGAAATTACAGCTGTGAAGACTGAAGACTGCAATCTTTAACAGCTGACGTATATCAGTTTCACGGGTGATGATGATTGAAATCCTCGGACCACAGAAGGCGAACAGACAACAGATCGCTGTTTCGGTGCATGTCTTCTGTGGAGCCGCCATTTTATCATCTGTCGCGCCTGCACTTTTGTGGCAATCGATGCAATTAATTAATTAATACATGCCAACATCGATGACGAACGGTCGCACCTCCCCTCGAAAGCGTTTTGTCATCGATAGACACTTGAGAAAGAATTGTCAGCCGTTACTTTTTGATCCACCCTCGATAAAATGCCATCGCTGGCACGAATAAAGATGGCCGAAGAATGTGTTTTTTTTTTTCCCACTTACCAAGAAATGGAATTCCGCCTCAAACCGAACATAAGGTATCCCAGGTTTAAAAAAAAAAAAACTCGTGACGGCGATCTCCGTCTCCGGCGCGGAAAGGGCCAAGAAGAGGTTACAATAAAAGAATAAAAAGAATAAAAGAAAAGTCCCCTTCGCGGACAAAGTAAAATAAAAGAAGCAATATACCAGGTGAGGAAAAACGAAGGCGCTGCTCTTTTAAAATTCCTTGGTGTCATAGCCCTTACGAAAAGTCCGATAAGATCCTATGAGATTTCTTACATAAAAACATAAAAATCTCATGGGAAGGACAGGACTTTTGCAGAACAATTTATTTTAAATATCGACTTCAATCGACTGAATTTCCTAAAATTGGCATCCGTTCCTCTCGAACGCACCGGTGTTTCGGCAGCGATTAAAATATGATTTTTGGAATAGGAAAGGGAAGGAGCAAGAATGGTTTAAGAATTTACCTGCCTAGGATGGAAGAAATGCACTGTGATGTACCGTGATCGATCCGCATGCTGCGAGAATCTGAGAGGAAGAGAGCAGTGGACCGAAATCGGCTCAAACCGAAGAAAACCGGTCGCGTGGAAGAAGTCATTGTTTCTCGAGATCCAGGGACGCATTAATCACGGCGGCAAATTGCAAGAGACGCAAACACGAGTGCGAAATCTCGTCCGTTCGATCTGAGATCTGTTCGGGGGATTCTGGAGTGCAGAGGGGGGAAAAAAAAAGGCTTCGAAAGAATCATCATTATTAGTCGGTGCAAAAAAAAATAAAATTCGAGTTGCTTTCCAGGCGATTCCAGACGTTTCAGGAATTCCAGACGGTTTTTGTAAAATCGCTCGTGCGGCAAAATGGTGCTGAAAATAAAGGGTAACAATTTCAGGATGTTTAAAAAAGAAGTTCGCGTGAAAGAAACTTTTGTCGGCTGCTGTTTCACGGACGCCACTCGATTTCAAAGAGAGGGGCGGTTTTTTTTTTTTTTGCTGTCTCATCCGGTCGTCGAAAGTGACGAGGCAGTACACGGTTACTTTCCCGCAAAAATAACTACCTTTAGCACGTTAATCGCCGTGGGGTAAAAAAAAAAAGAGCTGGTCTTCCTTGTGGCACCATGCGACACGCCCGCGGATCAAACGACGGTTAACGCGTTCAGTGGCGAATCGGCAAAGTCGTAGAAACGAGATTTTTTTGGCGTCTCTGCGAGATGGGTCGACACTCTGTCCCCGGAATTCCTCGACGATTCCCAGCGACGATTCCCAGCATCTCGCGGGGGGAATTCCGATCTCGGCGATCGAGATCGGAAGGCGGTCGCCTTGCGATACGAGGCGATGCGATGGCACCACGAACGAAACGGAACGTGCGCATTTAAAAGCCGAAAAGCAAGCAGAAAGAAAAAAAAAAGTTGGGATCGGCTCGTGATGATCCGCAGAAGTACGCCACATGGTTCTTGCCGAGGGCCATGAATTCACGGTTCCGATGTCGAATTAAACGTGACTTGCACTACGGTTCCGTCCCGTTGCCGATAGGGTTGACCAGGAACGCGACCGTGTGGCCGAATGGAACGGCCGCGTGGCCGAACGGAGCGGCCGTGCGAGAGGGAACTCGCGAAATCGCTTCGGCATCGAACGGCATGTTTAGAAAAATGTTGCGCACCTACATTATCTCTTAAAGAGTTGCGACGAAGAGGAAAAAGATTCGTGAGTCGATCCGCAGTCTCCTTTTCGTTCCTCGTTTTTTCTTTCGGCGATGCTGGCAGACCATTCACGAAACGAAAGCTGAGATTTCGTACTTCCTTGAAGTACATTTTTTTTATATCGCCAGGATACGAAATGCTTTAAACCCACCAAAAGGAGATCGTCGAGAACAGAAAAGTCCATCGAAAGTCTCATTTGTCGAAATCGGTTGCTAACAATCGGTGGACGCATCGCGAGGATGGAACGCTTTTTTTTTTTTTTTTTTTTGCCAGGGATTACTTCGGTGCTCGTCGTCGCTCATCGTCGCTCATCGTCGCTCATCGTCGAGAGAAATCCGAACCGACTCCGAAGTCTTAAATTCGCTTCTCCGGATTCGAGTCCGCCGGATTTCTGGGAATCGTTTCGGCAGTTTCAGGCATCTGGTTCTTAGCTTCGTCGCTGCAAGGCCCCAAACCGCGTGCTTTCGACACTCCGTGGATGGTGGATCGTTACGGATGGAACTCGGTGGAGACTTATGGTATTCTGGTATCTTTCCATTTTTCTCAAGTCTCACACGAGCGCGAGTCGTGAGGGCGGCCGTTTCCATGAGAGAAAAAGCTAGATATCGGAGATGGAATTTTACCGAGCCGATCGCATGAATCCCGGACGAGGATCTTTCTCCATTTTTACGGGAATTAAAAGTCGCGGAAGCAGGTTTGCGATCCTTGGAGCCCTTCCACCGACGGACCCATCCTCGTTTCGTCGACGGTTCATCGTCGAAAGGACGAGGCAATCCAAGCAGTCCGAGCACCCCAAGCACCCCAAGCAGACGACGACCCTTGATGCGTGGGCTCTCTCCCACGACTCCCCGAGACATTGCTTACATTTTCTGAGAAAGCGTTTGAGGGGGTGGGGGTGGGGGTGGGGGGGGGGGGGGGGGGGGGGNAGTAGCTTTTCTATCTTACTTCTCCCCTGCCCTGTTGGAGGGGGGGGGGGAGGAAAGATTTCATAACCTGTGGAATTGAGAGGCCACTAAGTACGAGTGATGGAAAGACGATCGTACCTGGTGACCCGTGGGAGAACCGAAACCAAAATTCGCATTCTTGAGAGTTCAAATAAAAGCAGCGGGCCAGACTAAAAGTACGATTCTATGCTATCAAAAGTGAGAGCCACATGTGAGAGCCATTTATGAGAGCCACATGCGAAAGTCACATGCGAGGGTACATGGAGATCGCGAACGACACGATTTTTTCTTCTTCTTTCGGCCTAGGGTATTTGGAATCGGAGGGAACTCCACTGGATCCCTCGTGAGAAATGTCACAATGGCGCATAACGTTTTTCGCCTCTCTAACGGTCCATAATTCTTTGACGCATTCGAACACTCCTGGTTTCCATTTTTCGCACTCCACGGAATGATAGTCGGAGGGGAACCAGTCGGGACCCAGCGGGAATCCTGAGAAATTTCCGACGATCGCGTCATTGTCGGCAGAGGAAATTCATTACGGTGAAAAGGGGCTGGCAGGATTCTACAAGAGATTTCAAGATAAAAAATTAAACATTGCACGAAGAGGAGGAAAAATGGGAGGAAAAATGCGGTTTGCGAATCCCGGACGATGTCCTCTTCTGCCTTTCACTATGATAATAAATTTTAAAAAGGACGTGCGAAGAAATAGAGGATTTTTCGATCGTTTCACAGTTCTCTGGAGGGGAAAAAAGTGAAAAGCGGTATTATTGTTTTCGAGGATGACGAAAACATTTGAGGGGAAGAAATTCTCGGCTACAATGGATCCGTTTCCTCTCCTCCGAAAAGAGCTATTTTACGGGGGATTCCCAGTAAATGGGGTTTGCCCCGTCTCGTTTTCGCCATCGCCGATCTGGACAAACGAGAAAAGAAAGGGACGGCACTTTCTCTTTCCCGGATATCGGGTGCACGCGTCACGGGATTTCCTTATGCATATTCGGCATCGGGGATCCGTCCACGCCTTTCACCTACAGCGGGTCTGTTTCCCGTTACCTGCGAAAAACCGTGCATGAAAACGAGAAATAGAAGATGGTGAAAGCGGATTCCAGTAACGAGCCTCTTCCCCCCGGTGCAATGCAACAAGTGGCACAGGCCAAAAATGGCGGATCAGAGAAAAGAAAGGGAGGAGAAAAATGCACTGGATGTGTGCAATGGGAATCCTCCCTTCTTCCGAGACGGGGACCAGGGGACCGGGAGACCAGGGGAACAGGGGACCAGGGGACCGGGAGACCAGGGGAACAGGGGAACAGGGGACCGGGAGACCAGGGGAACAGGGGAACAGGGGACCGGGAGACCAGGGGAACAGGGAATCAAGGGACTACCATCCTCTCCTACATTTAGTCTGATATTTACGTTTTTTTTAGGATTGGAATGATTTAATAATGAAATATTAATAGTTTCAGGTTCAACATATTTGCGAGGAACTGTAAAAACTTGACGAATTTTGAAGCTGTTAATTGAACAAACTTTAAAGATAGCGTGCACAGACAGACAGACAGACACACACATGCATGCACACGCACATGCACCCAAGTGATTGCATAAGCGGTCGCATCCATTTTCCGTAAAGGAAAGAGGCTGGCTATAAAAGGATCGGATCGGTGGGAATAGGGTGAACTCATCGTCGTCCATGTGTCATCTGCTGCCGTTCGCCGTCTTACATCAGCACGGATTACGTCCGATCTCCTTCTTTCTTTTCTTCCGCCGATGGTCATCCGCATGAAACTAATGTCCGGCGCGAGAGTGGGTCAGTCGACCGCTGCAGACGATCGAGGTTCATTACACAATTATGGCGATCTTTTTCTTCTTCGCCCCTCCTTCCGCCTCCCGAGTATCGACTGTTGGCCTCCAAATTCCGTCATGCAACTAATCACCTTTCACCTCCAAGGTTTATGCCGCTTCTCCCGGCGTTCTCGCGAGGGACTCCTCGCGGACTCCTCGGGGGGATTGAGACCCGATTTCGCGGAGCTTCTCGGGGTTTCGGATCGCACGATGACGATGCACGGATCATCGCAGGGGCCTCGCCGATGAACACCTTTCTCTGCGATGAGCCGGGTCGGGATTTCACGCACATTCCATCGATCGCGTTTACCTTTCCGATATCGGTGTGGATGCTAAGCGCAGGTTTTTTCCCCCGTTCGACTTTCAAAGGAAGGTTTTTGTGCGATCGGTCACCGTGGTGATACTCGTCAGGGTGACGACGATACGATGACGTCACCTCGAACGTTCCGATACGTTTTACGTCTCGCATTCGAATCTTCGGACGGAACGTCCTTATCTTTTATTCGAACGATTTAGAGCGCCTCGCTCGTGACTAAATGGAGGATTTTGATTATTTATGAATGCCCCGACTCACTGGAACCCGTGGAGCGTTTACGGTTTCGCGATGGAGGCAGGTCGAGTTCCGCTCCACGGCATCCACGAGAGGCGCCGAGAGTACCGAGAGTACCGTTCGAGTCCCGCCGTGGGCAGCGAGTCGGCTCGATCGGTCCGACTCGACCCGACCCGGGCCGACTCGGCCCGTCGAGTTAAAAATGGACTTTCGAGTCCGTCGCGGGCCGGAACCGGAGAGGCACCGGAGAGGCACCGGAGGGGCACCGGAGGGGCACCGGAGGGGCACCGGAGAGGCACCGGAGAGGCACCGGAGAGGCACCGGAGGGGCACCGGTCGTCGTCGTGTCGGTGACGGCGGGCAGAGCGACGTCGACTCCTGCGGGATGCCGGCGACCCCGCTGCACGGCTTCGGTCGGGTCAGTGTCGGGTCGATGTCGTGAGTGAGCTTAAATTATCGACAAATTAACCTGCGTCAAAATGACAGAGAATTAACAGTAAATTGCTGGTTTGGTTTTTCATTATTGTTCTATTTTTCTGCCTGCCGGAATCAATTACGCAAGTTTCGGCTCATTGAGAGCTTTTCGAGGTTCGGCGTGGCGCAAAGAAGGCGCACGGAAGTCCCTCGTCGTCGTGAAGATTCACGCACGACGCGATGACCGAGAATCGGAAACCTACGCATTCCGGCCACCCCTCAGACGAGTTTCAACGCGTTCCCCCGCACGGTTCCCGCTCCAAAGGACTCACGGCACCTCACGGCACCTCACGGCACCTCACGGCACCTCACGGCACGTTTTAGGACCGCGGCCGGCATTCATCGCGGACGAAAGACCCGGAACTCGAAATCGTTCCCCGTTTCCTTTTTATTCTCTCCAAACTCACCAAAAAATCGATCCCAATTTCCACGGGCAATGTTGCCGAATCAAAGTCCATTTTCACCATCGAGAGGGACTCCGCCTACCTTCCGTCTACCTTCCGCCTACCTTCCGCCTACCTTCCGTCTGCCTTCCGTATACCATCTGTGTACCTTCCGTCTAACCTTCTTCCCGGATTTTCCGCTCCGAATTCTCACGGACCGAAAAGAAAAAGGCCTGGGAACGAGTCCTTCACGCGCGTCAAATGAGAACAGAGAAGAGAAACGAGCGGCATCATGCGAGAAAGTACTCGTTTCTCGCGTACTCGCTGATACTTACTAGTACTCTCCGGCACTCGTTTCTCGGGCCGCGACGACCGTATTTCTGCACGATGTCGAATCGACGCGGATGCGATGAAAGGGTCACCGAATTTCCTCCGTCTTAATTCGGAAAAGTCGATACGGATGAAACGGAAACGCTTCATGTATGAGGGAAACCTTCATATATGAGGGAATCTTGATGTATGTTCGCTGGGAATCGGCATTGGCGATTCGGAATCCGGGAAAAATCCCGTCTTTCTCCCCGTTTTCCCCATTCGCTTCGCGTCCGGAGATCTGTAGGATTCGTCATCGCCGAACGACGAATTCCTGCCTTGTTCCGACAAGCGGGTTCAGTCCAAACCCTTTTTTTGTTCTCGAAAGAAAATGACCGATTCCGCGATGAGTTGCAGGCCGAACGACAGACGCCACCTGCATTTCGATACGGGGCTTTCTTTCCTTCGCTTCCAGGTTTTTCCGCCAGATGTCTCCGCGGAGTCCCCCCCCCCCCCCCCCCCCTCCACTAAAACCATCCCTTCCGAGTCCGCCGGAAACGATCGGACGGCACGAAAGCATGAAACGGCCGCCGTTCCGCTTCTCACAGAACCCTAAAGAAGCGAAAAAGGAAAAAGAAGAAGCGATCGGAAGCGGAATCGAGCGATTCGAGCGCCGACGAGTCCGAGTTCACCGACCGACGACGCCTTCGAATTCGGGTCACGACACGAGGAAGGAAAACCCCGCCCCGACGGCGTCGAAAAGGCCGACCCACGGCTTCCGCGAGAGCGATCCACGAAACGATGCGGGGCACGAAGATGCTGGGATGCGGGGAAGCTGGGATGCTGGGATGTCGGGATGCTAGGATGCTGGGACGTCGGGATGCGAGCCCGCGGACGATACCGCCCCATTCGTGTCTTCTCAAAACCTTCCCTCGTTTCGTTTCGCGACGCATTTCTCATCGGTCGAAAATCGCTGGAAAACCGTCGGACGGAAAGCGTTTCGTCTCGGCGAACTCGCGCTCGTTTCGTCCCGTTCCGGCCAGGCAATCGTGGAGCGTGCGACTGCGAATGGGAAGGACTCGGAACGACGTCTCTCGAAGACCTCGAAGCAACCGGCGACATCTCTCGCTCCTTCTCGAAAGCTTCTCTTCGTTCCTCGCGTCTGGGACGAAGTACGCACGTACCGAAGATGTCGCGTTCGTCGCGTCTGCGACTAAAAAAAAGGCATTAATTGCTTTCGATCTCGTTCCCAGTAAATGAATAAAATAGCTGCCGTCATTGTTTTCTAACGTTTAAATGAATCACGAGTGTGAAATTGGTGGATTTCACGATTCTGATTATTTTTCACGGAAGTGTCGGAGACGAGCGGACAAACGGAGAACTCGGAATCGAGTCACCTCGAGATAACGAAAACGCAGTGTCGGGTACAGAAATGATTCGTCGGATCCGCCATCTTGGATCCGACGCTGCGTAAATTTCCGGGTAGGGGCGCGGAGTCCTCGGGAAAGTTTCCGCAGCAATTCGATTCGACTCGGAGGAAGATCCGTTCGGAGATATTTCCCGTAAATTTGTATCCGTCCGTCCGCCAAACTTTCGCCGAATTGAATAAATTTTCGCACGACGGATCGAAGGATTTGGAAGGGAAGACGCGCCTTGACGGTGTCGAGAAAACGCGGAGGAGAAGAGAGGGAAGTTGGACTTCGAAAGCTGCGTCGTCTCGCTTTTTCCCGATTTCGACCCTCGACTCGAATCGATTCGTGACCTAATCGATGCATTCGGTGCAACGTTAACCGTGTTTTTAAGGGGAGAAAACAAATAGCGAGTTTTTCCCAGCAGGGCAAACGTCCGGTAACCGCTCTGTTTTTTTAATTTTATTTTTAGACCGTAACGGTTGGATCACGGTCGAAGAAGAATGGAATCACGAGCAAAAACAAGAAGGGAGAGGAATGAAACGGGGAAAAAAATACAAAAGAAAACTCTGCACGCGTAGGATGACGCAATGATAAACTTTTTTGCCATGTCACTTTGGTCTTCCTGTCCGTTTCCGATTTTGGGGAGGGGGAGGGGGAGGCGGAGGGGGGGGGGGGGACAAAGGAGGCCAAATGGTTGAAAACACCCTGCAGGAGGGGGGGAACGTGCTTGCCACAAGATCCGCATCTCTCTACATGAAAAAGTGAGGGGGCGAACCCACGTATCTAGGGGCGAACTTTGCCTCACGGTCGAAGTGGGAACGAGACAGAGGGCAGAGGGAAGGGACCGAGTGGGAAGGGACCGAGAGGGAAGGAACCGAATGGGAAGGAACATCCCGTCCACAGCTTTCGTACGCCCTTGGCAGGCGGAGAGAATGCTTCGGCCGGTCCACTCGCTCGTGGAATCGCGTCGACTGCACTACTTTCGAATGTAGTCCTCGCCGATGCTCTTCTCCCGCCGTGGCACGAGCTTCCGGATTCCGAGAAATGGTTTCGGCAGCGCAGCGAACCGTGGACTCTTGGCCTCTTTCGCCTCCTCGTCCCCGCGGAACCTCGCGGGGCGGCTTCGAGGGGCCCGAAAAGACGGAGATCTCCGTCTCGGTTCGCGCAAGGTGTCCTTCGCGACGACACCCCTCGACGATGCTCCGCGGCGAGCGTCGGTATCGCCGGTCGCGATCGGCCTTCCGAAGAGCAGAATAGGTATCACCGGTGACGGCAACCCTGTCGTCCCGGTTGGCGACGAGCACGTTCCAGAACCCCATCATCGGTTCCGGCAGACGGTCTTCACTTTTTCTGTCGGAGAACCGCGATGCTTCCATTGGGTGCTTTCACGCTTGCTTTCGGGCTCATGACGGTTCGCTCGACTTTCATCAGCTGTCACCATACACGCCGAAAGAACGTTAATTTTTGCCAACGTCGCAATAGTGCTTCACTGATGCGGTCACGGTTCGACTTGATGTCGGCAGGCGACTGCTTTGGCACCCAACGTGCACAAATTTTACGCAAGTCCAGCAACTCGTCGATCGTTCTGCGAACCGTGCCATGGCCTACGTACCGACAATCGAGGCGATTTCTTCGCTGTGGATTCGTCCGTCCCCGAGAATCAGCCAGTCGACTCGCGTGAATGTTTCTAAGTCGCCACATCCACGGGGCGGGGTTCATCATCACTCGTCCGGCCTGCTTTCATCTTGGCCTGCCTGCTTTAAAGTCGTCCACCTGTTCGTATACGGCTGCTTCGTTCGGTCGGTGTTCGTCGTATCTTGCCAACGTTCTCGCACGGATCTCACTCGTTTTCACACCTTCTGACCGCATAAATCCGTTCCTCCGTCGTGCATGCCGAGAAGGACGCCGGCTACTACGATCGACAGCGATGCCAGATGCAGTGACCATACTGTCGGCTGTAGCATCAAACATCCCACACCTCTCTAGAGATCATGGATTTTGCTGCCTGCCTATTCTTTTTTTTTCTGCACAATTCTACAGCTCGTCCATGCCCAGAAAGGACCACCTTTGATCCACAAAGAAGCCGAAGTAGCTCTTTCGTCGCGAAGCCCCGAACCCCTTCCCTTCCTCTCCTCAAAATGTGACTCGTACCTACAGCCTGAGGGCAGGTTCAGTGGCGTCCCGCTCAGGCTAGGGACGGGGGATCATCCCATCTCGGGATCATCCCGAGATACAAATCGCTCAAAATGCGATTTCTCGCAAAAACTCGAGACTTCCAAATCCGCGTTTGTGGCCCTATTTATCCCTCCGTTTAATCTAATGCTGGACTGTAACAGATTTTGAGAGGTTATAAATAAAAAAAATGGGACCCCATTAAGGGTCCATACCGCCTGGTCCTTTCTGGGAACGGACGGATCCACTTACGGACCGTTCCTCGTATGTCAGTGTTGAGTCCACGTCAAGCTTCCATATGGTTGTGTTGACCACTTTCCACGGTCAACAAACCGTACATACCGGCTTAACCCCTTCCGATTTTGATGAAATTTTGTGAACTCGTAAGGTCCATTGAGAAATTAATCCACATTATATTTCGCTTCTTCGGTCGAGTGCTTTTTGAAGTGCTTCGATTTGATTATTGTAAAAAAAAGAGTCTTTTCTCGTCCGGCGGTCATCGCTCAAGTCCCCATAAGTTTTGTTTCGATTAACTTATGGAGACGAAATTAGTGTCATTTTCAAGCTGTTTTGCTGTACTTTGTGGATAGTAATGCGAGTGCATGAGTGAGAAACCTTGCAGTGTAAAACAGGCAACCCCCAACGTTTACCAAGCATTAAAAGTGGGTATAACGTAACTGAGACTGGAGTTGAAGTCGGGACCTTTTCGATTGAATTCCACGTTTTGGTATCGGGAATGCCATGAATCGCCAGAAAAAGGGTAGGATTCGTACGAAAATAAATATTGATTGAAACTAGAGTCGCGATTGCTGGATATAAGAATAAAATAAATAGTAATAAAATTCGTCCTCGACAAGAAATTCAAATGACGTACTACAGGAGACATAAGTTCTCATTAGCAACTGTAATTAAATATTTGATTTAGCAGTAGGCTTATAGAATTATGAAATTTGGCATGATACTCCAAACTAGACGTTTGTCATTTTCACGCTTCACATAGCCGATGATCGGGATTTTTTTTTTATTACAGCGTTATTTCCCAATCCTTAAACTAAATACGAAGGGTGACTCCCGTGACCGTTGGAATTTAGTTTGAGGGCCATGGGCATATCGTATCGGCCTCCATTGCGGTTACCCTCTCACGCGCAGTCGTCTTAGCATCGTGTCTCTCGTCGCTGCATCGCATTAACGATTTAGATGAAGGTCTCAAGAAGTAAAATCAGCAAATTTTTCGACTATACGAAAATGGGTTTCTCCCTCGGGTGGGAGGAGGACGGGGCGAGAGCCGATATGGATTAACACCTTTTGGGCGGATAGAGTATAAAATCTTGAAGTCGAACGAAAGTAAACGTTCGAATGATCCCCGAACGTCGAGGGAGGCAACCGGAAACACGCTGGGATCGATGCGAGACTCAAATCCTCCACGCACGCGCAGGCGCCAGCAGCCAAACGTAATAGGGGCTTAGGTGCGATCCGGGTTTCCATTCCCAACGAGAGCGAGCGCATCATTCTACATGCAGCTCTGGTTAGATCCCATTTAGAGTATTGCGTCCAATTTTGGAGACATGCAAACAAATGCGATCCGACGGCGCTCGAGCGAATCGAGAGGCGAGCTACGAAAATGATAAAAGAGGTACGAGGACTTTCATGCTAGAAGCGTTTCAGAAATGCTGGGACTCTACTTTTAGGAGTTCTATTTTTACCCTTTCACGGGCAATGTCCGCACTTGAGGACATGCTACAATATTTTTTTCTCGCCACCGTACCGCTAATGATTATGGAAAACCTCACCTGTACGAATTACCTAGAAACCGCCTATCACGCCCCGTTGAAAAAATCTCATTATAAACTCATGAGATCTGCCGAATTCCTCCATGAGGATAATGAGGTTTCGTGAGGCTCCACAAATTTCTCATGAGAAAGTTGTGGGACCTCTTGAGTCCTCTTTTCGGAAACCTCATGAGGATCTCATGAGGTCAGCTTCATGAGATCGGTCTCATAAGTCCTCACGAGATGGTCCAGATGCTTCGAAGATCACGAGGACATGAAATAGTATTTTTTGAGAAAAATGCTTTCTTTTTTTTATTTCTATGGAATCTTTAAATCATATATAATCTTGTCACAAAATTGCATCTGCAAGAAATTCGGAAAATAAGGAAATTCGCCCGCGAGAGGATTAAGATAATCAAGGGAGCCGATAACGTGGTAGATTTTTCCAACTCGATGTTACAGCAGAATGAGAGGAAACCGATTTCAGCGAACCCCAAGCGAAATCAATTCTTCACTTGCTGGGCAGTTAATGCGTGGAGTGACGATGCCGTTGCTGACTGGCTTTAAGCCTTCGTGGGCAAAGTAAAAAAAGCGCAGCTTCCACGTCCAAACCGGCTTAAATATTCCTCTAGTCGACGAATGCCATTCGTCAAATGGAATGATTTTTTTTTTTCGCCGAATATAGTACGAATCCATCGACCACATTCGGCCTTGTA
Organism: Darwinula stevensoni; assembly: GCA_905338385.1. NCBI lineage: Eukaryota > Metazoa > Arthropoda > Ostracoda > Podocopida > Darwinulidae > Darwinula > Darwinula stevensoni. Next base: position 68,236 of record CAJPEV010000173.1, on the reverse strand, counting down.
AGTCGCTCGACCGGCGATTAGGCTTCCTTCTCTCCTTTGTCCTTTTGCCACGACTCTTCAGTCGAGCAGTCGAGAACGGTGGAGCGCGAAATGGAGACAATGGAGAGTGATCGTCGTCGGGTGTGCTTCGTGGTAGATGCACGCAAATTCCGAGTTCATTGCAAAAGGTGGAACCGTGACGCGGCGATGCCCTGTAAAATCCTACCGAGCAAAATTAAAGACCTTTGGGATAGGTTTTAAGTTCGATCCGTAAATGTTTTTACCCGTTTATACGTCGAAACTCAGCCACGGACCTCATGAAAATAAGATGATTGGGTGATGTCCGACCACGGATAGGATTCAGCGACGAGAGCTCCAAGTACTCAGCCTTTCTAAAGCATGCAAGAGAACAGAAATTACTCGTTGAGAATTCTCATCCAGAGTGTCTGGCTGTAATGTGTATTCAAGGCGGTAATGATGGTTTGAGTTTAATTTATATTAGCAGAATCTGTGACGAATGAGGTATTTGTGATATCTGTTGACGGGTGTGGATCTGCCCGGAACCTCAATTTTCTTGCAACGAACGTGACATGAATTAAACTGAATACGAATCTCATCAACGGTGATTAGTGGCAACAGGATCGTGGGGTTGTCGCAAAAGGCAACGTTTTCTTGCAAAAGGCGTTTCGGCCTTTCAATAGTCTCTTTCAGAAATTATCTCCATTTTTTTAAAAAAAAGTTTTGAGAACATCTCCAAACTAGTCAAAAATATTTATAAAAAAAAGAAATAGATAATTTAAATTCCCTTCAAGAAGATTTAAGATCTGTTAAGCAAAACTTTATGATCTCAAGCCTAATTTTCTCGGCATAGTACATGTTCACCGAATATAGGGGAACAGCAATGATGATGTAATGATGCAAGGCGATGCAGCTAACACGGAAATGAGGTTTCTCTACCCTTTCCAGCGTGTTACGGCCGGGGAACTCCGATTCGTCGTCTACTCGTCTGGAATCTAACGGCTCGTATTCCGAACGAGACCCGTCCGTCTCCCCGGCGTTCACGCATGCACGGGTGCTGGGACTAGAACGCATTCTCTCGCCGGTCGGTCGGCATGGAGGCATCCGTGGAGGCATCCATACGATTCCTTCGTGGATACCACCTTCGCATACTCGTTTTTTAAGAGCTGATTCTACTTTTTTCATCGTTCTTGTTTGAGTCTCGCAATTCATGCAGAAATAGGCAAAATCCACCCCACGTGAGTCTAGGTTCGAGAGAAATTGAAAATTTCAGAAAAATATTGGGCTTTTCGTTTTGAGGTCGTGAAACGCCGTCTTCCTTTTTTGGACTTGCGATCGCCAATGTCTCGCGAGGAAAAAATGCATTTTCCAACGACACGGAATTAATTTTATCCATAATGAGAGGGATATTGGGATTGCGGACGAATAGAATCAAAATTGCTCCTCCAGTTCAATGAGAGTAAATGTGAAGATTCTTCAGATCGGAGTATTAGGATGTACCTCTGGATACATTCGGTTCTCACATGAGGATTCAAACTTCACCGAGCAAAGCACAATACCGACGGTTAAATGTAACTGAATTTTCACGTAAGCATAACGCATCTCCCAAAATGACGCGAAACGAAACACCAACTGCATCCTGACCATGCTAGCGATTTTTCATGAAGTACATTTTAATGGAACGAAAATGAGTTGAACTGCATCTGAAGCGAGTTTGAAATATTTATTTTCATATACTTGGAAATGACAAACTATTAAGGTGGAATTTGTTCTTGGGCAACCCTGGGGTCACTCGCCAGCCTCTGACACCTGGAATTAGCCTTTCACTGGAGCTGTTGCACCTGGGAATGAGTGGGAAGCCATCAACATAGCCCTCACGAACAACTCTCTAACTGACAATACCAGTCCTACCACCTTGAAAGTCTTACAAAATATTTTTCACTGTTCTGTTTTCTAACCTCATGTCATTTAGGTGGCTACATCATATTGAGCAACATGTGGCATCCATCCCCATTCATTTATTTATAAAATATACTACATAACTGAGGTAAAATCTACTGATGACGAATGAGGCGATGTGGAATTCACCTGCCATCAGTGAAGAAAAGGGCTTTTTTTTTATAATAACAACGAACAAAGTTTTGCGAGTAAAAGTCATATAGCAGGTCCATGCCTTCTGCTATCAAAGGAAAAATAAAGATAAATGTAAATGATGGGGTTTTTGAGTAAAATATTCAATGCCAATTTGATTCGCATTGAACGTTTCCACGTCATCACCAATTCAATGCGAATGACGTTGAAACTGCTTCAATCCTTGTCACTGGTTTCTTTAGGGTATTCCTTCAACCTATTTTTAGCTGCATTTTTTGTAAGCAGGTATAAGTTTATGTACCTACTCTTTGTTGGAAGAGCCTTCACTAGGTGTGAAATCATATTCAGGGAAGAGGCTGAATCCCATTGAACCTGAATGATGATGTAACAAATAAATTGGTAATACCAATCACAGTTTCATCTACAGGGTCATCAGAAAAAGATGCTCCAGTTTTCATCACTAATATTTCCTGAACTACATTGCCAACAACCTCACATGTGGTATCATTTGACACGTCAGGCTTGGGAGTTTTGTATCGTACTATGCAGTCCTAGTGCTAATTTAGAGAAACAGTAGCAAACAAGCTAACGTATATTACTGAGCAGTGGGTGCTTATGGTGAAAAAGTTTTATCAAACTGGCAGCGTTAAGTGCAGTGTGGTTTTCGAAGTGAATTTTGACGTAGGGACACTCTAAGCACATCTGCAATAAACAGGCCAGTAACAAAATCGTAAATACTGGTAATGTGAAGGACAATAAGAAGGGATATCACGGTGGAAGAATTGAAGGTGGAAATCAGAACTGTTGTGGAAAACACTATTTGCGGCTATCGAAAACATCGGTGAATGTCTGCAGAGGATCATGGATGCTGGAGGCTCCCACATTCAAAACGCGTTTTCAAAATTAAAAACTCTCAAACATCCTGTGTTTTATAAGCTATAATTCCAGATTCTATGCATATTAATTTAGAAAATACTTGCGATTAAAACTAGAGCATCTTTTTCTGATGACCCTGTATTTGCAATGAAGTATTAATATACTTCCATAATATTTGTATCATTTTCACCAGCAGTTGGGCCTTGGTTGTCTATATGTGATTATCAGTGACCAAGAACAGAGTTAGGGGGGATGATATACTTCAGGGTCCACATCAGAATCTGCACGACTTCAACTCAGCCAGTTCATTACCACATCGGAGTAGATGGTGGGAACCTAGAGGGTTGTGCAGAGGTATAGTGTTCTTTGTGGAGTTCATGCAATATTAAGAAGTCAGAGGTAAAATTGTACGAAAATTTTCAAGACTCCATATACACACAAGGAAGAACTTGTAGGATGCAGAATGTGGATTGTGGCAGGCAGCAGGGTCGTTTCTAGGGGTGGGTGATCACCCAGGGTGCCAGCAGGGTAAAGGGGGAGAGGGGCACCATTGGAACTCCTTGCCCTGGGTGCCAACATGCCTAGAAACGACCCTAGCAGGCAAAAGGCCTCTTGGGAAGAAAGGCATCCTCCATCAGATGGGGCATCTTTTCATGAGTCCTCTGAGCATTATCAATCTACTCATCATTAAGTAATGTCCATAGCAAGTTGAGATGGTACATGATGCAGATAAGAGAGGCAGCACATTTTAATGGCAAAATGAACCAGTTTAACAGGACCAGTGACTTAATTACCAATGTCCACAAATTTGGCCCCCTAAGTTTCAGATTCCATCAGCAAGCACTAGCATAGGGGTGGGCAATTATTTTGGCTGGAGGGCCACCTCACAAGTTTTGGTGAGCTTCAAGGGCCGCACTCCAGTATCCCAGAGAATACCTCAATAGCACAATCATTGCTTGTTGGTCCTATTCCCTCCTTTGCAGTAAAAACTGGTCAACAGCTTCTTCTACCACATCATGTTTTTTGACCATCCAGATTCTCACAAAAAAAGACTACCAAGTATATCACTCTCAAAAACATTTCGTGTCATTCATCTTCAATAGAGTTAAAGTGCACTGTGGTGTAGCCTATAGGACTGTCTGTGACAAAATGCATCCAAATGGCTTGAATTCTAAAAAATCTCACTCAGACGGAACAGATAGATTCGCAATCTCAGATACCCACAAATCCCAGAGTTGACAGGTTTGACAGTTGGGCCAGGCCATCCTGGGAAGCATGACATCTTGATAATTAATAGCCTGAATGCCAGGAAAGTGCCATTCTATTGTAGAAAAGATTGAATTTGAAACATGGCTTTTTGAGGCGAGTTGAGGAGAGTAAAGGAAGGGAAAGAGGGCCTAATAATGACCAACGAAATGAGCAAGCTCAACTCATTCATTGATTATAATAGGTCCTTTCTATGACTAAACTAACATGTTTCTTTTTGTTAGACAGTGGTGGGCTGGATAAAATCATTTGGCAGGCTGGATTCGGCCTGCAGGCTGTATTTTGCCCATCCCTGCACTAGCATCTGCTATTAATGCCAATGCTTGTCACTAACTTCACATCAACATCTATCATAGACAGAGTGTGGGAATTTCATTTGGAGAGCTAATAAGGCTGTACTTCTGGATCCAATTTTTACCACATGACTCCTGAATAAGAATAGCCAAATAACTGTTGACAATATTGTTGCCTATACATTTCACCATGGACAATAATTCTTTTTCCAAGGAAACAATTTGAAAAAAAAAATTTGGGAGGGCTTTGGATCCCCAAAACATTACAAACTCTATGCAATGGCCAAACTATGGCAATGATCAAAGACAGGAAATTCAAAATTGATCCCCGATTCATTGACTTCCCTCAGCACACTACAGGACAAATCACTGAATAGAGAAGATGCATAAGATTGTTTCCTTCAAATGGATCCCACCACATGACTTGACATGGAGCTATGATGGACAGTTGAGAAAGTAGGAGAATATAATCCAGAAAAAAAAAAGCAGAAAATATCTGGGCTACATGAGGGAGCAGTTTTCACTACTGGGGGAAGGGACATCTGGGAGAGCAGGGAAGAGGTCGACATCGCCAACAAGCTCCTTGGGCGGATGACCCAAGTCCTGCATCCGCTGCATTGCAGCAAAAGCTCGTTCAAATTGTGCATCTGACTCCTCACCCCTCTCGAAGTCTCGACACAATTCTTGGATGATGACCAGCTGCTCCTCGTAGCGATGCCTATCTTCCTGGGGCAACTCCTTGTGTTCATTCAGGTATGCTGGATATCGTTCACCAAGATCTTTTAAGGCTGGGTAGAGCATGTCCTTGGATAACAATTGCTTCATGACTCCCTGCATCATCGGCATGATTCCTTGAAAGTCTCCTGGTTCCTCTGCATTCAAGTTAGGGGCCCTGGAGTCATTCATCTTACCAAGGACTTCTGCCATGATACGCTGGAACTCTGCTTCATCTGGTGGCTCTGTTCTGGATGCTTCACTGCAACCCTCAGCATTCCCTTGGGCAGACAGAGCTGACCGCATGCTGGCTTCAAACTGCTGCGTTGCCAAACGGATGAAGTCTTCAGTCCATTCAGTCCCTACTTTCTCCTCCTTCTCCTTCCCTTTCTTCTCAAATTCTTCTAGTTTCTTCTTATCAAAATCAGACAAAGTACTTGCTAACAGGTCCTCAAGCTCAGGGTCATCATTTACATCCTCTCCTGTCTCTTCATTTTCCTTTCCACTTGATTCAGCCATTTCAGTCAATTTGTTGAATGAGTCTCCCACTTATGCTTTAGGACATTGATTTTCTTGTTGGAGACTGCAATCAGGAGACTATGGGTTCCATAATTCACTACAAAAAGAGAGCAAGAGCAAGTGTGGGGACACAAAGTTTCAAATTGAATCCTTAAGGCTGGAAGCTGCATATTTTCCCTTCTAGTTTAACACCTATTTGCATGGGATGTGCTTTAGTCAGATGTTAGAAGACAATTTCAACGACTCTGAAAACAATATAACAACATAGAGTAGCACAAAAACTAAAAACAGTACCAGTGATACGACGAAGGGGTTCATTCGGATTCCAATCTTGGTGCACCAGTGAAGCTGACTTCAGGAACTGAAGAACCCTCTGGGCAGTAGTTTCGTCGTTCTCGAGTTCACCTCCACTCTGCAGTATAGATGAAAAAAAAAGTTACTCGTACAGCCTGCAAGCGGTTTAGTTCTAGAATGTACAGTCATGAAATTTATCGCAAGGTCCGGCTTCGAAAGCATGAGGGATGTCTGATATCTACGAGGATTTCTTAGGAAACTGCACATAAAAGGCACATTAGGCCTAGTCAATGATGAAAAAGTGGAATGAGAGGAAACAAACCACGAGAACAGCTCCGTCTTCGTTCAGAACCAGGTACCCGGAAACTGCAGATGGAAGTTTGTCCAAGCTCATCTGCAACATCCTCTGCTGCAACTACTCGAGAAGCCGGAGATATCCCCCACGTTTCCCCTATCAGGACGAAGCCATGCTGAGTACCGACGCCAGCAGCGACACGTACCGGAAACTTAGGGAACAACGCGTTGAGAAGCTGGAAAGAGGGGTGTCGCTAGGGAGGACATAGGAAGTGGTAGAACGGAGCGCAGTCGCTTGGAAGGAGGGAGAGTCTGGAAGTGAGAGAGAAGCATCGAACAGCTGCTTGCTTCTCCCTTCTCTCCTTCCTTCCTTCTCCCTTTTCCTCCGCCCCCCCCCCCTCCCCTTCCCAGTCTCCAGTCTCTCTCCGTCAGAGTGAGGAAAGAATGCGAGACTCTTCGTGTTCGGTATCCTACGCGACGACGTGCGATCCACGATGACCAGGGATTCTCGTCGTCGTCGTCGTCGTCATCGAGGAGGCGATGAAACGAACTCTTTTCCGGTATGCATCCATCGCTGAGAAGCCGCTCCGGGATATCCTCCAACGATGGAGACATAGCCTAGCGTGTCTTCTCTTCTTCCTCATCATCGTCACGGACAATTTCGGATTGACGTCGTGTACTTATTGCCCGGATCCTGGGAATCATCCCCATCCTCATCTTCAACATGGGTGGAAGAACCTGTTCAATTCCAGCACGTTGAGTGGCCGACATTTACAGTGCCTTGACCGCTATGTGCCCGGCTGTTCTAGCTGGCTCTTAAGTAATTGTTCGAGCCCGGAAGTGGCATCTTCGACTTCATTACGTTTCTGTTCGCATCTGAATTCATCACTAGTGGGTTATGTGGATCCGTTCTGGGATTGCCTGGCCGCAGCCGCTTTCTGCACCTTCAACGATCTCCTCGACCGATTCGACTGTCGTCGAAACGCTTCCGCCATTCCTTATTCCCTCCGATACACTTGCGACGACTGCAGGGCAAGTTTTCCTTCCCAAGTTTTCTCCCACTCATGAATATGCATGCCATGCCGCCTCCCCCTGCCAGCCCCTATTCTCGTCAATACTTCTCCCACTTACCACCCGAAAGAACCGAGAAAAGACCCTGTTTTCCGCCCTTCCGTTATCCTTCCACAGACGGTGATGGAAGTTGATACGGCATGTATGCAGTACCAACCGAATGCACCGTCCATTTCTGCCTGCTTCGCTTAATTCAATCTCCGACTGATTATGCCGTTTAGTGGCTTTTACTCTTTCCATATTCAAGTATGGTGGATTGAGTGCCATGTACTCGTTCTCATGCCCCTCTCTCCCCCCACGAATCTCAAACTAAAGCATTCAGCAGCTTCACGGTAAGTCGGAATTAAACGATTTCGGGGGGCCTTCGGCTGCGAGACGATAAACGGACGAGGAAAATTTTAAAAAGTAATAATAAATTAGGCGTTGATTGGGATCGAACTCGGAAGCAAAGGTAGATTGCGAAAGCTGACGTAGGCATGATGCAAGAGCCCTCAGCGTGTTGAAAGGGGATTTTTACACTCTCATTCCTACGGTTGATCGATGCGGAATCGAGAAGCACGAAACATGTCGTGAGTTTCGGGCTTATCTCCACTGCAAAGATAGACATTCTATCCCGCCACCTGCTGGCCGAGGGAGAAGGAATATACGAGGGAATCTCGTTTGCACCTTTGTATATTTGCAAGAAGGGATCGAGTGTCGCAAGACTCGGGCTCAAGGTCTTCTCACACCTTTTCCCGTGAATGGGAAACCCTTGGAGAAAAAGGTCCCTTGAATGATTGCTTCCTGATGAGCGAGAATCGACCTGACCTGTGTTCCACCTCTTTTTTTCCCTCTTCCTTCATTTTTCCTTTCCGCTCTCCCTTCATCTTTTTCCCGTTGGCCCCTTGCCAGGGAGAGGAAGAGAGCATACATAGATAGAAGAGCTAGAGAATCTATCGATTAATCCGAGGCCTTTCCTCTCTCTCTCTCTCTCTCTCACTCCGTTTTTTTCTTCCCGCTCGTATATCCAGGACCAGCCCTGGGAAATATTATCCATAAGGCCGAGGGGTGCCATAGTGCACAGGTGAAAAGCCCTCTGGTTTCTAATGAAGATGATATTGACATTTCCCTGGGAAGACGATATCCTATATTGTGTGTGTACTCGCACTAATTGCCCTCTCCCGTCTCTTCATCTGTCCTACCTTTCCCCTTTCTCCTTCTTCCCCGTGCTCCAGGAAATTCATGGAAATCGCCCCTCTCCAGATAATCCCTATGTAATCCACTTCGGTTAACGTGAATCCTTGCCTAATCGCGTTCCCCCGATCCCATTAATTAGCGAATCGGAGCCGGGTGTTTAGGTCGGTCTTTTTCCGAACGAAAAGAGCTCTCAACGCAGGAGAAAGGGTCCGGCCATTCCTCATGGTTCCCCCTGGAAGATTCTTTTTTTTTTTCCTTCCAGGAGAGAGAGTGTGTAAGGGGTCCAGCTTCTGGTTTTTCTACGAAAGGGAGGAGGCGAGGAAGGGCAGAAAGAAAGAAAAAGATCGATGAGAAAGACTCATACACACACTCGCTCACTCGCCGAGCCTCTTTATTCCCCTTGTCCTTCATATTTCTTTTTTTTCTCCTTTCTTGTCATGAAATTTTTTACCTCATCCGAAAAAAAGGCAGCGCTTGCGTGGAAAGCAGGCCATTCTCAGGAGAAATCGTCAGATGAATTATGGAGCGTTAACACGAGGATATCGGAGCTCAAATGGACGGAATGAGATATTCCTTCGGCAGCTGGGGATGATCGCGAGGACTCCTTCGAAATGCTTTCTCGAGAGAAAAATGGAGTGCATACGAAATGGGATGAGAATCTGTCCATCCTAAGGATAGACGTAAAGGCACGAACGCACAGACACACCCGCATGCCCGAAATGCTCTGTCCATCCTAAGGATAGACGTAAAGGCACGAACGCACAGACACACCCGCATGCCCGAAATGCAAGTAGGAGAGAAGGGGAGTGCAGGCTGTGCATCTCCGTAATTTTCTTCTCCCTCGTGCATTCAAGCCGGTCGGAGATGAAAAAAGATTCAAAATTAAAATTTTTTTCAATATAAAAGAGTTATGGTTTTGAGTTGCGAAGTGGGGATGCTAGGGCATTAAGGGCATATGAGACGTGCTTTGAATTTCATCTGCCTCAAATTAAGACACTCTCGGTGATTCGTCATCCCTTACTCTCAAATATCGGTATATAAGCTTGAAATAATCTGCAAATAGGGTATAGTTAGATGGGATAAATGCATACCCATAATGAAAACTTCCTTCTTCCGAAGCCTCGCATTCCTACCTCGTGTGAATTTGAAACGTGCTATTTGGCAGCCATGGTGACTGGCCATTTCTCCAAACGAGATCATCTACAGATGTACAACCCCAACAGGGTAACGAGCAATCAATCTAAATAGGGTTTTGGATGAAGGAAGGTATACATTTACCCTCCCCCTTCCCCCGAGTGCTGAGGTGGATGTGTACATTTCTCTGAATAATTCACTAATGACATTAATTATGTAGATGTCAGGTGTGCTGGATGCAACTCTGTCGTGCCAGGTGATTTGCATGTCATTGCTGTGCTTGCCTCAGAGATTTTCTGGTAGTGAAAATAAAAGTAGCGTAAGCTTCGATTTATTATTTTAAAAAAGCTCTGCTGAAAAAAAAACATGAGAAACAGAACATAAACCAAAATCTTTCTTATGCAGAACTATTTTGCTTTTAAAAAATCCTCTCGTATTCTTCCCAGCCGGATTTCATGTTTCCCAAATTCCTCAGGCTCATTTTTTTTGGCAAGCAATGAATTGGATGGTTTTCACGTCGAAGTTGAATATTCGAGCTTGAAACTCTAATAAGAAAGTGCCATTAGGCAGTTTCGATTCAGGATCCTGGATAAATCCCAGAATATGACGATCACGAAAAAAACTTATTTCTATACATTTGGGAAACTTTATTGTGATATCGATCACTGTATTTATTTATTTTTATGTTAATAATAAGGTCATAATATAGTTATAATGTTAATATTTTTGGTTTGAAAGCATCACAGATTAGACTGAAATACAAATGACATTCTGAGAAGAAGACGACTCTTATTGAGGCTAAATCACGTTCTTCCTGGTATGGTATCATCAGATGGGATGGGAGGGAGTGGGATATATACGCTCACTTACCTTGGTTAGTGGAATTGCCCCAGGGCTTGGTAGCTCTGGGGTATCTATACCCCAACTCCTATCTCTCATGCTCATGTCTCACGGGCCTTTTCCCTTCCTCTTATGAGGTACACACATTAATGTTGTAATGTGAGCTCTGGTGCAAATGTCTCTGATAAGAAAGAAAATGCAAAAGGAGAAAAAAATGCCTGGATGTCTTTGGTTTCCATTTTGAGCTCCAGAGCTATATGGATACTCAAGTCTCATATATGTGAAATCTGTGCAGCTCACCGACTGACAACGATGATTGCGCTTCTTCAAAGTATGAATCACAATTCCCAGAATTTCGCATCTTCAACTAAATCATAAAGAATAAATTGAGGGGTTTTGAGCCTGGGTGCACATCTTCATCCGAATATGCACGTGACCACCTTAATATGTGACCCTCGAAACGCGATGTCATGCCTCTGAAAACGAGAAAGCAACACTTTATGTCATGAGAGTCGTTAGTGAAGACAGAGCACCTGGAGATCCTTCCCTTCCTAATTTGCATCCAAATGGTTTCTTAGTTATGAAATAATTAGGAAGAGCAAATGAACTCTTCAATGAATGGCTTACCCTAAGTTTACTTTTGAGTCAAATGCAAATCCTACCCAACCTTCATTAGAGCTTCTTCACGACTATGGAACAAATTAGCCATGATACAAATAAGAAGACTCTCTTTATTCGGCTTTTAATGTGATTCGCATGGATGCTTTTTCCGCTTCATCCCGTGATAGGATACATTTCGTGAGGGAAAATGTCAGGTCGCAGTATGAATCGCTTTTCAGGGAAGCAAAGTGGGTTGGGAGAGAAGGGAGGGGGGGGGGGAAGGGAGCAAGTGCCCCCTCTTTTACAGGCGTGAAACACTTTTACGGGTACATCTGTGTTAACAGAATCTAGTTGTGGCATGCACATGCGCTCAACACTTCTCCTATAAGTGTTAGCGAGCCATTTGCTCCCCCCCCCCCTCCCCCCACTTTCCGGAACGATTCTGCGCCTATAAATGCGGCAGTCTGGTTTTGAATGCCTCTTGAAAATGTAAAGTGAGCCACATTTTCATAAATTTGAATTAAAGATTCCACAGATGATTTATGTCCTCGCCAGCAACCGTTATGCCTTGTATCCTCACTTTTCTGCTGTTGCTCCAACACAACTATGAATTCCTCCGATTTGGACCATTTATTTATATTTTCCCTTGGGGAAATATAATAAATCGTTCCGGTTTTTACTTTTCTGAGAACTCCGTGAAATTTAAATATCGGAAAATCGTGTTAGTGCTTGATCTTGCAGAAGATTGAATGTTCTAATCCCCAGGAAAACTTATCATTTTAGTGTATAATCATCTTCCACCAATTCATTGCAATATGGGTACTATTACGTTGACGATGAGCGCAACAACTCCCAGGTGTAACCACGCACTCCTGCGATGTTGACACCACCGAAAAGCGCCTTTCGCGATCTTGTTAAGATATTATTGGATAAGATTATCACCCAAATCGAAAATCGTCTGAAGCGGTGCCTCTTTCGAATGAAAGCGGGTAGGATTTTCTGTCCCCGGGGTGACGAATCCCGTCATTTCCATCCTTTCTCGTAGCCTTATCTATAAGTATGGTTCTGGCCTAGACATTTTGACTTGGGTAAGATTTGGCAAGAATAAGCCTCTTGGATTTGTGTGTGCTTTCTGGCTCATCCTTCCAAGCACCCGCCTTAAATCAACCCATAATAATAACTCACTCACCAGGAGGGTCCCTAACAGTCGTTTAGCCTCTTACGTATATTGAGAAGAGAAAAGCGGACTCGCAGTTGGATCCTTCCGTGGAGACTTCCTCCACGGGGATTTCCCCCATTCGGATGCTATTCTTGTCGCCCGAAGTTTCTTCATTTCCCGCAAAGACTTCGTTGCTTCCTTGCGTTCGTGGGATTCATGCATGCATTTTGCTTGTTTCGATATCTTCGAAATCTTCGCGTCGCATACTCACGGCAAGCACACGTTCACGATGTTTCTGTCGTCTTCCCGACGCGACGACCGACAAACGCGTCGGCAGTGGGAATACGAACATTCATGAAGATTTTCGTCCTGCTGGAAGAAATGGTCCACGCGTGGAACGTCGTTAACTCTTTTGAGAAGTGAGTTCTTTCTAACCTGGGTGTGCTTGCAGGAATGAGATCTTTCAGGATGTTGGAAAAAAAAATACGCTTCAATGCTCAAGTTCGGTGTTTGGGCTTAAATTTCATGTATTTACAAAGATGGGGTAACAATAAATCTCGGTAACGTCCCCTCACTAAGTAAAACCTTCAATGAAATCAAATGATTCTCACTGGGCCGCCTCGGTCAGGACATGCTTACTCGTCCAAACGGCTGAAATGGGTGGGTGCGATGCCTCAGCTGGGGATGAGTGATGACCGAGCAGTGGTCATCATCAAAGCTCTTTTTTCCCTCTTGGAAACCGTCAACCCGCTTCCTGTTTTTACTTGTCTTCAGATCTGCAACTTTTCCAGATTCCATCGCGCAAAGAGTCATCAGCGCTCAAAAAATTCCTAGATGACCATGGAAAAAGTAAAGGAAATAGGTAAAACTGCATATCTGAGAGGAATCATTTATCTCTATGAAAAATATTTTGAAAGTCGCTAGTGCAAGGTCACAATCTTCGGAAAGAAAAGTTTTAGAGCTTTTCTACCTCACCCACCCCATTCGTATATCTCACATCCACGATGTATTTAGGACTTTCTTTAGGTATTATGTCGCATCTCAAGGGTGGTACCATCATCCACTTCTCGTTAAATTATGTATACTTCAGTAAGCGTTTCAGCTGGAATGTCACTCGAAAGCTATTAAAACACCCTGCTGCCTGTGCCCAGCAGTTATTCTCCCGAGAATTGTTGATGTAATCGCGTGTTTATATTTTGTGTTTTGGGAAGAAAAAAAAACAAGAGGCTAAGCTATTGGCTGCATAGAGAAGGTGAAATTTCGTTCTTCACTTTTATGGTTTAAATTCGCTGTGAAAGTTTGTTAATTTTCACGTCCAAAGGAGTTGAATGGTACATCATGTGTTGAAATCTGTTTTAGTAATTTTGCATTGTGTCGGTCTGTGTGTTTGTATTTTCGTGGTAATTCAAGTACTAGATTAATGCTTAGTTTTTGCTCCTGGTCGATTCGTGCGTATCGAATGAGGAATACTGCTTAGTACTTCCAATGCTATGTGAGGGCTTGCGACTTCTCAAAAGGCACCCTTTTTGGGGATCGAGATGAGTCCACCTGTTCTTCACGAGTCCTAGTTTTGCTCTGGCTCCGTCTGTGTTTTCGATTGTCCTTTTTTTAAGCAAGATCAGTTCCTGAGTCTACAGAACACAACTCGAGAAGAAGGCGCCCTTTGGACTGCAAGTACTTTTAGTGCTCGAGCTCTAGGTGAGAGCCCCGATTGGCACATCTGACATTCGGTATCCCTGACTTCGTACTTGCAGATCTCCGGAAGTACCGAGCCAAAACTTTGTGGACTTTGAACCTGAATGCACCTATTTGTGTTTGTTGGAGCTAAAAAAATCAGGCGAACCCTTAGGGTGACATGCACTAGGTCTTTTTAACTTTAATCTGATCACTCAATGGTCCTCTAGGGGAATCGGTTTGACAGAGATAATCTTATTCCCATAGACGCCCATTATGAAACCAGACGAGTTTAAAGTTAAAGGAATTAATTTAGTGCCTGTCACCCTCGTTGAGCGTCGAGAACGTTCGAGGAGCAAGCGTTGGCCGGACTTCAATGCATCCTCGTGTACTTCTCGTCGTTATCTTCTCATCGTTATCGTGCTCTCAAAAGCTGGAGCTTATCTCCTTTGAACGGTCAATTTAGCTGTTTTCTTTGTATGAGGGGAATTGTAGGCACATTCCAGGAACAGTTTGAAGCACTCTAAAGACGCTAGAGAGAACCGTAAAAGTGTGGCACAAACGTATTCCCTCGATGGCAACTGGAAAAATATTCCCTACCAAGTACTTCTTGATCCTCCGACGTACCGTAACGGCTGGAACTCAGCAGGTTACGAGACCATGACGATTGAATTATTTTAGCGATTTTGGATTTGAGCCCTGTCCATGTGGGAACTTCCTTCAGAAAGGTCATTCTGCATTACGATTTCGTAAGTTAACATCGGGCCTTATAAACTGCAATGCTGTAAAAATCAGGAAAGGATTATACAAATTGTACAGAAGGATAATAAACAGTATGCATAATATACAGTACTTTTTTTCCCCCTGGTCATTAACCTTCATCGGCTCAAAGTGATGAGAAATTCCTTCTTGAACTCCTCTCGATTCCGGAAGGGATTAGACCGGGAATCCACTCAATTACGATCGTATGTGGAAATCTTGAGCGTTGTGCGTCTGTAATCCTCGTCTTCATGGATTTTAATTTGCTATGTTCGTTTTTTCTAATGCAGTTTTTTTAGGTACGCATCACAATAGTGATAAGAGTTTGAGCGTGGAAATGCATTTCCAAGGTGTGGACTTGGAACAGTTTTGCAACAGAAGATGCGAATCGTCCTGGTTTGCACAGTGACTCGTTGCACTCATCGCTGAATCTTCATCATCTCGATGAATAGAAAAAGAGGAAGGCAAATGCAGTTTAGCACTAAAACTTACGGACGATTCGCGTCGTATCGGCGTCTGGCCGAGACGGAAACTTCGGAAACGGTCGTCCGAGACTTCTAGAAATGATCTGCACGGTTTGAGTCCAAAACGACCCCTGACTCACTGCTCTTTTTGGTTCGCATGCGCAAAACCTGCACGCGATGTGGACGACGACGTCGAAGATGGGCTTCCCAAAAGTAGTCATCTCTGGCTTCGTCGATCCGCTTACACGGAGGTGCCTTTCTATCTCGTAAGCCGAGTAAGGGTTCATCGGGTTCTCATCCCTGGAATTACATTCATTTTTTTGCGACGTATGTTATGCCCGATCGCAGGTTTGCTCCGAGTCGGTGCAGCTCGCACCCTTCTCCGGAAGTATTGTTCGATTCGAGAGAGAGGAAATCGTCGAGAAAGACGTAGAAGAATAACGAGATTCGTTATTATTCGAGATAAAGGGACGAAATAAAGGTGAGACCCGAAGTGCCTTATCAGACTCGGACCGTGCCGGTTGCAGACTCCATTTACCCTTTCAAGGTGGGGTTATTTTTTTTTAAGACTGGAACTACCAGGTCGGGTTTTTACAAAATAATACAAAAAGTAAATAAATTGGCGTTTACCATGTACGTCGTACAATAGTGTTAAATAAGAGAGGAGCGGGATATTTTCAAACCTCTACCGACAAATAGTTGCGACGTAGCCTGTCAGGTTACATATTGTAAACGCAAATAGTTGAGCCGTGACCGTGAAAGGGTTAGGTGCTGGTTCGCTGTGGATCGTGGCTCCCCGCGCTGCCCAGGTCACTCCAAGCGTCTTGCAGATCTTCGAGGTCTCTGTCAGGTTCTGGTAGTTTAACAACTCCAAAGCTCCGTCGGACTCTTGAGTTTAACCGCGCGCCCCCGATCCAGTGCATGACGTCCGGTGACGTCATATGAAGAAGAGCTCTTTCCAGTACGAGCGTGTCCATAGGATCGAGTCCCAATAAGGTAACGGTCCCGTAGCATTTTGAGGTGAACGCTACATGGATACTTTAGTGAACCTAGAGTGGGTCGCATGGAATACATTCCGACTTTTCAGCGATGTTAAATTTGCAGAAGTCAATCGTAACTACCCCACAAAATCGGTACGGAACCCCTGTTTGAATATCACTGCAGTAGAGTGATGATATGCTGGTGCGTAACGCGTGATATCACGATCTTGAAACATCTTCGGCTATGCCATGAGGATCTGTCTTTTGACTTCCACGTGCACCACTTCTCGCGAAGCTATTGCGTGTAAAGTGCAGATTAGTAATTACAAGAGCCTCATGATTCAGCGAGTGAAAGATAGGAAGTAACACGAAAAAGAAGCTTCTTGAAATGAAAACCTTGCTCCACTTCCTAGAGGGAGCAATGCGAGCTTGCTTGCTGATGAATGATGCGTGACTTCTATGCCCCGGGATTGAATGCGTGGGTGTAGTGGTGGGTGTCATAGTGTAGGAGTGTAGGACGGAAGGCATCTGTGCAGGGGTGGATGGGATATAGGTGTAGGGGTGGATGGGATATAGGTGCAGGGGTGGGTGGAATGTAGGTGCAGGGGTGGGTGGAATGTAGGTGCTGGGGCGGATGAGATGTAGGTGTAGGGGCTTCAGCGGTCTTCTTTCGCCTCTCGTACTGATATACGGAAACGCTCGACTGCACCCCATTCTCCATGTGTGTTCCTGCGTTTGCATTTCGTTCCTCTTTCTGCTTCCTTCTTTCAGTTGGACAGCACCGCAGCGTGCCTGGTTAAAAGAGAGCACTTCTTCGTCTGTAGAATCTTCTAAGTCATTCATCATCCTGAATGATACGCACTTAACAACCTCATTTAACCAGTAGAAACATGGCCACTTTTGTGAGATTGATTACTTGCCAAGCGTGCCGAATCAAAAAGAGAGAATCACTTGATCAAAAGATTTCGTAACTAAAAATATCGTGGTGCAAGCTTCAATCACAATCCAATCTTTGCGGTAAACTTTTTTTTCGCTTGCAAGAGGGTGCAACTTTGTTTGGCCGCTTGAAAATTGTATTTCGTCGAAGAGATAGAAGGTCCATGATGGATAGAGATTTGTATTAATCAAAAATAATATGAAAACCTTTCGCGAAAAATGGCTTCTCCTTCCCTCCAAGAGTTTGAGTCCATCTCCGTGTGTTCTTAGGGAGAGAATGAAAACTCGTTGGCTTTCCTTTATTATGTGGCACGATCATCATATATTGAATGCAAGCCAAATCGATAGCTTTCGTGATACTCCAACGTTTCTGAGATCAGCAAGGTTCATCCTTGACTGTCCAGTACTAGCTGAGATCTGAAATTGGCAGTTGAGTTGATCGGTTGCTAGCACTTTTAGCTCAATTGGTAGCACCCTTGGCTCAGTTGGCAGCGCCTTGGGCTACCGTGGCAGGGAACTTGGGTTCGAACCTCCGCCTGGCTTCTTTCTGTCGACTCTATGAGCATTTTGCAAACGAACGAACAATTCTACTTTTTTATTATTCATAAATATGGTTCCATTTGCTTCGGAGGTGTGGCTTTTTAGGGGATCTCAAATACGGAGCTCCTAGAATTGGCAAGAGAGTACTTATTCAATCTAACCAAATGATTATTTGGAGTTTTTTTTTTATGGCGTGCATTTTTGACAGAAAGAATACTGAAAAATATTCCTCTAGCCCAGAAATCTTCCTTTATTTTTGGTTTTGCCGGCATGATCCCACACGATGCTTACTCTGCTTCGCACGCGAGGGTTTTGAATTGGTATCAAGTGCTTCTCGATGCGAGAAGACAGGGCGTTAAGTACTGTACGGTGCCTTAATATTATTAATATTACTTTGAATTAACAGGGTTTTGAAATGCTCTGGAGCACGACCTTTCCAGGCACCTCGGGAAGTGTCCTCTCTTGCCATTCCGTTGAATGCAAGAACGAGGAATAAGAAGCGAAAGTGTAGGTAGCTTACGAAGCGAATTCGAGAAACGAGGTATCGATTTTTTGGGGTCTATCGTGTGGACGTACTACCGAAAGTACTACTGAAAGTACGGAGCATTCTAAATGTACGTACCGACTTCCAGCTATAGCTTGACTTATTTGTAGTCAATTACCGCTGCAAAAAGAACGATGTTCCTTTGGATGCTTGAGGAAAGGAGCCTTTTACACAGTAACCTCATGGGCACAATTATGAGGACATGGACGGACTTCTTTCAACACAGTTATGTTCCTGTCAGAGACCAACTGTCGAACATGCACTAAAATAAAGTGTGCGTTCGATTGAAAACGTGACAGGATACCCTAAAGGAAAAACGGCCAAGTTGCGACGAGTTTTGTACAATCAGACTCGTCTCACCGGCACCATCTGCTGTTTAGGGGATCGCGTTCGCGATCCCATGCGATCGGCTCCTTTTACTGGAAGTACTAAAAGTACCATCTGCTACCGAATATACCATCTGCGGATTTTATCGATAACGAAGCACTCAAAAGCTTCGTGAACGCAACAGCGACACTGTCATAGCAGGGCTGCTACTGATTTGATGCAAAAACATAAGAGCTAAATAAACGGAAAAGCAAAATCTTGCAGTATACAGCAGAGTGAGTCGTGTACACAATGTTCCCATAAAGCAAGAAAATGCTGCGAGAAATCTGCGATTACATGCAAAGAATCCATTATTTCTGTGCATACAGGGTCCCTTCATGGAAAGCTTTTTATTAGACCTTCTCTCTGGAAGGAAAGAGATCACTTATGGTCCCTTTACTGTCCGCCAGTCTGAGTGTGTCCACACTTCGGCTGTCCGACGATAACTAAGAAAATATTGGCCTGGTCACTGCAAAAATTGGTAAGCAGATAGATACGGACAAGATACAAGCTGAGTTCGATTTGGGGAGAATTTGCACAAAAATCGGCATTTTTATTGCGAAATTTGGATTTGAAATTTTGTTATTGCTTGGAAGGCATAAGTACCCTTAAGTCTTGAATGTTCTAGACCACAATGCGCCTGCGTATACGACCCAAACCTTGGGCGCGATGCCGTGTCAGCAACCAGTCAGTTCTCCACCAGCCTTCGTCACGGATGGATGCAGCCACGCACAACCCTCCATCCTCCCACCATGGGCACCCTTCATTTGTGTTAACCAAATCCGAGAAATAAGATTTGTGATGGTCGATGACCGAAAAGAGATGGCATATTGTTCAATTAGGTGACAAAATGAAGGTCCCCGTTACTGAAAGGAGGCCCACTACATCTCTAAGCTTAGTGCCCTTGTTAGCCATTTCCAAGGTTTCCAGTTTGGTCAAACCCTTCTCCTTCGTGGAAATAATTAATCTTAATGTCAAAAACGGGATCACAGGACGAGGAAAGGACGATCTAGTCTAGTAATTAGTCTAGGTCTGTGATGTAGGGGATGGAAGTAGGGGGAATTTGTAGACTCCTCTTCCTTTGGCCTGGCAGCATTATAATTCGAGAAATGTCAAGGATTCACTTCCATCGTGATTGGCGGACTCTCGACGAAAGTGGACGAAAAACGTAGGAATATGGTTTTCCAAGCGCGTGCATTCTATTCTTGCTCGGCGCGGCTAGTGAGTCTAGCCACGACATACTCCCTTCCGCCTGCCAGGCGACTGGGAAGGATTACTCTGCTCATGCACCACTCCATTCATTCACTCTCACCCCGGATTATTATATTTCATGAGACAGGATCTCCATGAAGTGAGACTATACCGGGTGTGGAACAGTGGTGCGTGCCGCTGTTTGAATGCTTATATTTGGAAAACTCTGAAAACACTGCCGTTTGTTCCACCTGGTATGTATCTACATGTTTTCTACAGTATTATGAAACTTTTTTCAGAACTTTCAGTCAGCTAGTTTAGCCAAACAAGTACTTAAAAGTTCTCTAGTAAAATATCTGGACATCCCCGCTTGTCCTCGTAAACTCACGGAAATGATGATGATGGTAGCACGGCCTTGCTACCTGGACGGCTGAATGCTGTTTCAGCTGCAGTTTAAAAAAAAATTATTATTGAAGAATCGCTCTGTATGCCTAAGACAACTGCATGATCACAACTGACGCGATAGACAATTTGGAGCGAAAACTATCGAGCGTACTAGCTTACCTCTGCGGCGGGAGGCTAACAGTGTGCGGGAGTTTCTAAAAGTTTTACTTTCAACCTTCATAATACTTCTGTGGTTAAACCAGATGGAGAAAATTTGCAGAAAATGTTAATAAGGAAGACAAGACGTAGATGCATACATTTTGGGAATAATTACTGCAGCAATGACCGATTTCCTGATAGACAAATTCAAACAGCTGCACGGTTTTTTTCCCCGAACCCGATATTCGAGCAAACTCTTCATTATTGAATCTGAAGTGACCATAATTTAATATGTGAAGACTGGGTATCTTTAGACCTCGGAATTATGTCACGTCTTTCCTTCTTTATCTTCTTGTGAATGAGAATGAATTATTCTGAGCCTTCCCCGAGGACCGAGGAACTTAACTCTATAAGAGTTACAGCCAGATGGACATTTTCTCTCGGAGATGCATTATTTAGTCCTTTAGTGGAAAATGTGCTCAGAAGAAATTATCACCAAATGTTAGATATGTTTGTTCCCCAACTGGAACGTCTAGGAACGTGCGTTTAGAATTTTAATTTCTTGTAGCCACCAGTGGAGAAGACACTGAAGCACTAGGTTAGTTTGCTTAAACCTTAAAAAGGTTCGAAAATTTTAATTATCCGTCGCATCAGAATAAGGGAAGATTGCGAGAACTACAAATCCCCTAAAAACATAAAATAAATGGTTATCTCCATAAAATAAAATAAAGTTGCCCGTAGATAGTCACCACATGGACAAAGTACATTCAACGTCAAAGAAAGCAACACCGATTAGTAAAGCGATAATGATGAAATTTGACGATTGGGTCCACGAACTCAAAGCAAGATGTCATGATAGCTTCAAGAGCGTAAGATGAATCTCGAAGGAGATTCATAAATACCCTAACTCAAAGGAGACGAGAAGGGAATCACTACTGAGCGCTCAAAGCTAACAGCGCCTGGAGTTTACTAACGTGGAAATTTGGAACAGAAACTCTTACCGATGAGTTGAAAAATCAAGGAAAGTTTCAAGGTAATAGGACTGAGAAAGAGAACTTGCTGAACGCCGAAAGAATGGGGAAAGAGGGCGGCTTCACCGATAACGTCAGTTTCCTTTTGCTCTTCCCACGAGATCGCGCCTTCGGTGTTTTACCGTCAGTCTTTGGAGACAATTTCGCCAACTTCATCGAGGCCGGATAATTGGAATGCTGGAGGCAAGTTTTAGCATGCATCACGTGGCACATTGGACCTCCGCCACCCTTTGCATTTGGCTGTTTCGAGAGTTTTCTCTGTCAAGATTCATCATACAACCTCGAAGCTCCATTGATTTCACGATGCACTGCCATGAGTTTGCGTGCTAAAATACATCAATATCCCTCAACTCCTACTTGGCGTTGCTTTCTTTCGGCGATGAGTGCTCTCATGTCTCTTCACGATTACGTGCTCCACCATATAAACGACTAAGATTTGATATTCCGATGCGAGAATTGTACAAATGATGGAAAGGCATTTGGAACGAGTTGAATAGAAACGAATCTAGCAATGGCAGTGATGGTCAAAGTTTCATATTTTCCTTAAGCACCAACGTTTTATTCCCGGAAGCCCCCCGGTAATTGAGAGGAGGACTGATACTTCTCGAGACTCAAAAAATTTTTAATTCCGCATCTCCATGTCAACCGTAGATCTTCCATCGTTATCCAAGGAGAATGGGATACAGAGAACTACGGGCAAGAAAGAAGCGCCGGTGAACAATGGATCCATTTTCCAGATGCTTCCTCGCATCCCGTAGCAGAGGGGAGGAACGGGTTAAAAGGGGGAATGCGATCGAGGCGAGAACCGAGCCCAACCGAGGCAGATGCAGTATAAACAAATGCATACAGTCACGCACTCATCTTCCCCTCCTATCCTTCCGGTCTTCCTTTTTTTCTTTCTTCCGTTTTCTGTCTTCTCGCCTTCGTCCTTTCCTGCCCCTTCTCGGTGGGGGAGTCACGTCTTTCGCTCCTCCACCGTCATTTCATTTCCCTCCTCCATGGAAGACGCAACCGGGTGTTCTCTCGCACGACTCCCCTTTTTTTCACCTCATCGTATCTTGTTTTTTTTTTTTCGTTTCCTCTCTTCTCACTGCTCGGAACGAAACCACATTAATCCCAATCGATCCCCTCTCAGAGAATAATCCCAGTCCATTCGATGGGCGACGCCTTGCGATGAGGGAGCCACCTTGCCGCACGTGACGTCTCCCAGCCGGATGTCGTGAGGGAACCCTTTTCGCAAAGAAAGCGGAGGATCCTGCATGTTTCATGGTCCTTGGAATCCCCGGAATGGGATCGATCCATGGATTCATGTGTGGACTCTCACAGATTGCTTCATTTCCTATTCAAACACTGCGGCCCTTCTCTTTTCCGCAAACACACCATGTCCGTGATTGCATCCAGCGTTCCCTTTTTTATTATTACATTATGACCGTGGGGGAGGTCATTAGGTGTGTGTATAATAATAAATGGTCTCGATAAGGAAACGAGCGAGAATGAGAGGAGCAGTGCAATTTGGCACGGGTCCATCCTAACGATCTCTTTTGACTAAGCCACTTTCGCCAGGTTTTCCCCTTTTCCCCTCGTTTCCATGCATTCATTCGATCGAACCCGGATGAGAATTGCAGTACCATCGCCACGTGCAAATTCCTACCGAGACATTCCGATTTGCTTCACCTCGCTTTTTTTCCGTTCCATGAGCGATGTCGTGCCGACAGAGTGGGTGATGTCAGCAGGGACGATCCAGTCAGGTTTTTTCGTGCTAGGCTCTTAGATCACGCGAACGAAGGGGAAAAGTAGTGGGATATGACATCCCTGGCTTTTCCTTGGCTCCTTATCGCTCCTCCACTGGGGATCTTAGAGTTCTTTCATGGTATAGGGCAGGGTAGACGAACCTGGGGACCCCGTGGAAAAAGAAAAGTCATTCCGCTTAGAAACTCGCGAAAGAGCAAGGGAACAGGAAATAAAAGAGAAGATCCGACAGCCGTGGAGAGGGGGACCATTTATCTCTGGAAAGACAGTATTGGATCACAGAGAAGAGGCAAGAGAGCGTGGGAGGGAGGCAGAGGGAGATCCGGCAGCACTGGAAAGGGAAAGAGGGTGAAAACTTGCTCATTCTGAGAGATTACCCAAGGTTTCCCCGCTCTACTGCCTACCTACATCTCCACCTGGTTTCTAGTTGAGTCTGTGAATGAATGGAAAGGGGGGAAGGGGAAAGTTGTGCGAGGGGAGAGGAGGGGAACCGAGGGGTTCCTCGAATCCTAGGGCAGAAGGAAGAGAAGGGATGCAGTGATGCTGGAAGTATCGATTTTCGCCTCTCTCATGCCGACGACAGCACACATCTCTCCTCTTTCTCTCACTCGGCGCCAGACACGGATGCCGGATCTCCCGTTCACCCACAAGGTCACTCCATCGACTTCTCTCGACGAGTCTTCGGCGTGACGGGGACTAGGGTGATATTGGCAGGACCCTGGGGGCAGGTATTCCCGTTAGGTTTTGGGAATACGAAGAGACCTCGGGATTAGAAGGGTCTTCCCGCGTCTCTCGAGCATGTCGGCGGGATGCTCCGGAGGAGGACTTGTCATGGGAGGAAGACTTGCCTTGAGAGAAGGAAGGAAGGAAGGAGGAGAGTGGATGGAGTGGTCTCTCTGTCTCATTCCATGATCGATTCTCGATGGACCACCAACCCTCGTCCTCCATGCCATTCTTCCCCTCCTCCTTTCTTCTCCATTGTCTTTCCTCGGATTCATCTGTGAGTATGCCCTGTGGGTAAGCCCCCAGAATGATCCCGGAAACTCCTCCTTCTGGTTTTTTTTTCCTCGAGCCTCAGGAACCGATCAAGAAGGGCAGGGGCACTCGATATCGAAGGGAAGTGGGATGTAATCTGGCCGGAAGCTCTTTTAATTTGCAGGTTGTCAGTAACGAAGTATTTATATTCTCTGTGGATTGGTTCGCGTCTCGTTCGTGTCGTCGGTCGCCGAGTGTCAAAGCGGCTGGACGGCAAAAGCTGTAAATTGGCACGAATACATGCGTTGATGATGGGTATGCGCCTATATTTTTTTGCATCCCTCCGTCGTCGCCATCTTGAGCAGCGCAATATTTTGGAGAATTTTTGCGTCACCTCACAAATAGAAGCTGGAGGTGGAAGGCCATAACTTTGGCACGAACATTCGATAAGGTAGTGGATATGAGCCTGCTTTTATGATCGTACCTTATCGGATGGGCTGATGGTCTGAAGTCTTAAGGAGCGAGATCGCACGATGCACGTAGCACGGATGAGAAAATTTTCCTTCACGCACAAGGAATAGACGATTGCGATTCCAAGATGAAGGGTCCCTGTTTTTGGAAGTGGTGTGCCAGAATGATACTGACGACTTCGGAGCACAAAATGTGGGATGTATGTAAGCCCGACATATAAGCACATAACCTAAGACCCCGTAGTGGAATGTACCGGAATACAGTCGACTCGACACAAGGTATCGAAATACTCCAGAGAGTTTTATTCCATTATCCGGAGTTTCCCAACCAATTTTTTCTTCTAGTGGCTTTTGTGAAGTTATAGTCGAGTTTTTTTCCCACTCGCTTGTTCTCTCTGCTGTCTACTCGTCTCCGTGCACTTATCAACTTTTCTACCTGCAGATTATTCTATTGATCGTTTTCCTTCGTGCCATTTTTTTCATCATGGATTAGAAGTTTGAACCTCGCAATGATATTCCGTGCAACTTCCCCCCTCAAAAAGTTCCTTAAACATTAAGTCACATACAAACCCGTGACACATTCATAACGGTCTAGTACTTAATGACTTTGGAAATATGCGGTTGAGGATCCGCTTCTGCTTCTTCAGGCGAAAGGGAGGGGGGAAAATAGTATTTACCAATTTAAGAAAAAGAGGCACAGATGACTCGTGTTCTTTAGTGTTCTCGAGTCCTCGTGTGCATGGTGATCTTATGTATCGACTCAAAAATTATAAATAATATGCAGGGTGTTTCAGAATTCGGAGAGCGTTGGGAAATTACCTTGTGAAATAATGAATGCTTTTGGAATATTGAAGATTTTTAGCTTCATTTGACCTCATATGACAGAAGCGCTAAAACTAACCTCTTTTTTATAACTCCAGTAAATTGTGATTCAGATGTGGTGTTTGTAGCAAGTTATCTGACAAATCCGCGTCAGAATCGTCAGTTCGTTCTTCTCCATTTCCATCATCACTTTGCAAAATTCACTCCGTTTGTCCGAGGTATCTTCCATTAGCTATCCATAGAGTTTTTCGGACGGAATTCGCGCACTTTGAGGATGCAGAGAACGGATGCCGGATTGATCCCCACGTCCCCTGCCACTACGAACGAGGCTTCCCGTATATGCCTCTAATTTCGTAATCGTTGTCATGACAGGTGTGATCTCGATGCTCTTGGTGAAATACGGCTGCTGTTTCGAGTACTGAGTTCTTTACACTCAGAAATATCATAACCTTGCGTTTAGCAATCGTGTACGCCGTTATGAAATGCGTAATGAGCTTCTGAGCACTACTCATGGTCTGAATCAATTCTGAAATAATAATACATATCACCACCTGTATTATTATTATTGCAACTATTATTATCATCAGGTTATTATCACCGTTATATCGCTCTTAGATAGGTAGAAGCGCTTCTGAAATCCACACTCTTGTTAATTGTTCATCTCTCCCATATACCTTATCAGCACGACATTTCTCGTGACGTAATTTCAAGGTGATTTATGAGATCGTGGACACCACGCAACTGCTAAGATAACCAACAATTAATTCCAGCGTTTCTAAGCCATATTCAGCCATCAAGAACGATTTGACTTCTTTGCATTTGTGGTTTTAAAAATTAATTTCCATACGTACTCCGAATTCCGAGACAAGCCGGCATGAACCCAATCCTATTATTTGCCACGTATATTGGATGAATCCCCTGACAATTTAAAGTTTGGAATCGGACTTCGCTTCCTTGAAAGTACGTGTTGGAGCGAAGAGCCCGAAGCTGCTTGGCCACATTCATGGGTTGTGCATTTAAGAGCGCGACAGAATCATTCACTAAATTTGGAAGGTGCCATTCACTAAATCTGGCCTCCTCCATTAATTTCATTGGAAATACATCTTTTCCCAGCGATGTTGCTTGGTGTAGGATCCCTTCATCGACTCGAAAGGGACGAGTCTTCAACCCAGAGTCGATATTTTCCTTTCGATGCGTCGAAAGCGAAGACCAAGGAATGTTCGCAAGCGAGGATCACGCCTGGGACGCGCAAAAATAGAGAGAAATTTGATAAATCCTTAGCAGAAAGACATTCTTCACTCCGGGGAGAAGTTTTCCCTCTCACCTCGCTGTATCCTCGATCGAAGGGGTCTACCTCCATTTGATCCTCACATTCTTCTGTCTCGAGGGTGGACCAATCGTTTTCGTGCCACTCGTGTCGTTCTTTTCCGATTCGCAAGGGCAGCAGTAACGTTCGTGTGATCGTTCGCAGCAGAGAAAGCGTCGAAAATGGAGAGGACGAGAGACGATTCCTCGATCCCCTCACCTCGTTGATCGTCCCCTCACCTCATCACCCTTACGAGGGGAGAAAGAGTGAAAATCGCTTATCGCAGGCGATCATTCCCGATCATTCCCTTCAACCTGGATTTTCAACCAGGTGGATACCCTTCCAACAGCGGGGATTCCGAGGGACATCTACCTGGAGTGGGACTAGATGTTTCTCTCCCTCTTAAAGAGTTTTCTATAGTATTATACGAGATGGAACGTCAGTCGATTCCCGGGGGTAATAGGCGTGGTACCTGCTGCAGAAAAAATCCTCTGGGAAGTTTTGCCCCATAAATCTATCGATGCACTTTCTTGCACCGGTGCAAGAAAATATGTCTTCTCTCGCTTCTTCGTCTCGCTCTCCAAGAGATATTGCTCGAAAATACGGAACTTTTGGCATTTGCCGTCTGCAACTGAGACATCGACGACCCTGTGTTCAAAGCGAAAGCATCTTCGAAAATCCGCAAATCCTGGGTCCTCTGGAAGTGTTAATACGTCTTAGGAAAAAAAGTGTTCCCTGTGTATATTCCAGCGGCTATCGCCCCTTTCTTGCCCTAGATTGCCCCTCGTTCTCCGAGACGCCGGCAAATTGCATCCGACCGGAAAGCCATCTTCAACTGGCTTTCCCACGATACTCGATCGCCCGTTCTCCCGGAAAAAGACGAGGAGCAAACGAAGGAAAATAAGGGACTCCACCGACCGAAGATGGAGTTTTTTTTCTCTCACATCGTCGTCGTTCCGCACGATATTAGCAAAATCACGGTTTCTACACTGCGAGAGTGCTCGACGCATCCGCCTGCACCATCGACATCGCGTGCGACGAGCAAACCGAAGATACGTGTCTTATGATCCACTTTTTCCCCCTTACTTCCTTCGTCGATGGCACTCGAGCGAGGGAACGACCACTTCGCACGTATCGGAAAGCACGGAGCACGTGTAAGAGAAAAGCGAAAAGAAAATGGGCGGGCTCGCGAACTCGCATTCGCTCCTCCACTCCTTCCCTTATGAGAAGCAGACTCCGAGCGTGACGTCATCGCGAAGGGGCACACAGAGCAGAAAGAACTTTGGGGTCGTACGAGACGCGAATCGAGCCATTCAAGTGTCCCACGCGATGCAAGGATAAGGAGTTTTCCGAGTCGTAGGCGTGGTCCACAAGACACCGGAGGATCACGAGGGCCCGGTCGAGCCCAGTCGAGCTCGGTCGGGCACGGTCGAGTCCGGTCGAGCCCGGTCGAGCCCAGTCGTCTTGTGACGAAATAAATGGCGTCTGAGAAAGAAGGAGAACGGGATATCGATGCTTCCTTTGGTTCATCCAGACGTGATAACATCTCATAAATGAGACAAAAACAATTAACGTCACGGCAACACATATTTAGTGATATGGTGTCTTACCCTCTACGATTCCGAGTGGAAGTGCCGGAAGCATCCTTAGTTTTTTGTTCCATCCCGCAGAACCGAGATCCATCCGGGCCCTACGGTCGGAGGCTGAGAAAGGGAACGTGTGGATCTTGGCCTCAGGCCCGGTTCGATACCGCTCCGATTCTAGACCGGGAAAGAGAAATGTGAATCTTGGCCCCAGGCCCAGTCCTTGCTGTCGTCGTAGATCGGGGGAAAGAAAAAGTATTAGAGCCGAGGCCGCGTAACGAAATGGTATTCTAACGAAATGACGTCAAGTAAATAAATGTTTTATCGTAACAAGACGTAGCGTAATGTAACGAGAGCGAAAACAACAAAATAACGCATATAAAATTAATTACAACGTTATTATAAGTTTTCGTTACTCCACGGCATCATCTTTTGCCAGGAAAATGTTGGAAGAGATTAGGAATGTGATTCGAATCAAAACAACGCAGAGATGACTTGGTTATGCAAATTTTAGAAATAGGTAAACAGACGTTCACAAGGCGACTGGCACGTGGCGACTGGCTGCCCTTTCGTGAACGTGCATAACCTTTCTCTTCGTATTTCATGCGATTTTTCTCACAGGCACAATTCACGACGCCTGTCTGTTTGTTCGTCTGTCATGATGTCTGTTGGTCTGTCAGAAAATTGTAATCGCCGAAGTGTCAGGTCTAACCGATGCGGATTTCGTTTTGATGCCAGGGAAAATGGAAGTTGAGCAAAAATCCTCATTATTTATACAGAAGAATGTGATCGGCTGCTACCACGAGCGCAAGTACTTACGGGTCTAGAGTGAAGGCGAATCGCCACGCTACTGACGAAAACTCGACCCGAGCGGAAAGAAAAGCACGATGGCAAAAAAAACTTGCCACCGCTGGGATTCCTGCCCTCGCGAGGCAGGCACTGTCAGCAGTCGCTTCGTAGAGCACATCATTGGGAAAGGGCCATGCTAGAGGGGGGTGCTTGGGATCCTGTCATCCCGCTTCCGGGCCAGTGGATGTCACTGGGAAGGGCCATGCTAGAGGGGGGTGCTTGGGATCCTGTCATCCCGCTTCCGGGCCAGTGGATGTCATTGGAACGCTTGCAACTAGTTGATGCGGCAGGCCAGGCTAAAGAAGGGCACTCACGTCGTTTCCCTCTCGTTCCCATCCCTCTCCCAGTATCGAGCCGTATTTCGTTTTCGTTCCCGTTCCGCTCCCGTTAACGATGAGCCGTTCTCGTTCTCTCCCATTCCGATGAATTCCAGTTGCATGCTTCTTCGATTCTCAGAGCATCACACCATTCCCGATAAGTATCTTTTGCACGAAAGAGAAATGCATTCTCGAAGTGAAACTTCTCCTGACAGAAAAAATAAACCAGGAAGAGCAAAGAAACCCCGAAGAAACTATTCGTAAAATCTACCGTGAAGATTGCAGCAATAACAGGTCAGAGGATCAGGTGGCCCTTGCAGAAGGGATCGAGGTGGCTAGGACGCGCTAAGATGCGTCTGTGCCAGCGAATTCTTGAAAAAATATTCATCTTCGCGTTGCTGCCGCATCGCCGATCGTTACGGAAGTAAATTATGAGAGGAAGAAAATAAACTGGGGCAAACGGACTTTCCCGCGTTTATTCCCGAAGTTGCCGTGTTTCCTTCGTGCCTCTCCAATGGCATCGACTCCCCGAAAGCTCCGAACGAGGTGGGTTCCGCATTCATGGTAATGCAACCTCGTGCCAAAGCGGCTCTCGTTACGTCGTGGCAGAGGGCGTCTGTTGGCCGAGGGACTCACTCTCTCGGCTCACTCTTGATTCTTAGCAACTGAGACTTGGCAAAAGAAAACTTTTCTGCCTCTTCTTCGCCTTTCCCGAAACTCTGCCGTAAAACCGATCTAAAATCAACTGTAACCAACTGTTCGTGCACGCCTGTTTCTCGCTTCCTTTGTAGACTGCTTTCAGATTGGGCGGAGGCGAGGAAGGGGCTCGAAGAAAGCATGACGATTTTAGCCTTCACGTTTGGCACGGTGACGCAATCGGCAAACGGCATCGCCGAAAACGGGCAATTCAAGATGGGTTTTCTCATCGATGTCCCCTGCTAAACTGGGAAGTTCGAAAAGAGTAAAACGACCACATTCGATGGAGGCCTTCATCCTCGATGTGTTCGAAAAATGAGCCGCCTTTATTTTATGTATGTTGAAAACGATGGCGAAGGCACAGCGATCCAATCGTTTAGAGAGGATAAAGGGTGCGGGTGGGCAAAGGGGAAAAGGGGGCAAGAGCGGATGAGAGTCACCATAAACCATGACTGCATTGTGTGAAGAAGAGTCTTGGTTCGGAGAGGCTGGGGGAAGGGAGTCCTTCCACCCCCCTTTTTGGGATGGGAGTCCATCCACCGCGAACGGACCCCCTTCTTTGTCGCGCTTCCATACAATGCCCGACGTTTCGCGTGTGAATCCCACATCAACTGAGAAAGGAATTCGCGAGATATCGAATGCCGATATTGGTTGCCGTTCGTCGTCGCCGCGCTCGGCGTCCTCGAAGAAATCGGGATCCCGAATGCAGATCTCCGATAGACGATCTGCCCCCTTCGAACGATGCACGAGGCTTACAGATCTCTTAAACGAGGCTTCTCGATCGCCCAAATCTCTTACGGCGCGAAACTTTCGTCATTCCGACTTCACCGAGTTTCACCGACGGACTCGACGACCGCTTGAAATTTTCATTTCGGTGACGGTTTTCCGATCAAATGAATGATGAATTCAGGAACTTCGGTTCTGGCTCCTCGAGGAAGGTGGCGCCACGGTCCAAGCGTCTTCCGTTCCGTTCAATCGATAGACTTCGGGTTCACCTCAAGTTTCCCTCGCGAAAAACCGCGTCGGCCGCTTTCCCGACGAATCTCAATCGTCTCCCTCGTCGTCTGTGACCTGATTTTCCGCCGCGACGAGAAATGACGCGAGTGGCCTACTTTCTTCGTCTCGAGCGGAAAATCATCATCGCACGAGAGGAATGGGAATCGCAAAATGGATCAGATCCGCTCGTTCGTCGTCGCTATTCTGGATTTCGTGGAACATCTGAAAGGATGTAAAAGGTCCCTCGCGATCCCCAAGGAATTACGCCGACGAGGTATTATTTATTTATATATAAAGAGCGTCGGAAAGGGCAAGAGAAAAGGGGCGAGATCTTTTCGACCATGAACACGTTTAGAAAAATTTTTCGCCGATTTCTTGATTCTGCATGAATCTCATCTCATCTCTCGTGTCTAAAAAAAAAATGACTCGGAGGGGTGCCAACCTCCATCCGACGGTTTTTGGCAAGAAAAATATACGTTGGAAGCGCGTTAAGCTTCGTCTCGAGGCTGCGGCGATGCTTCCAGGATGAAAAAGGGGGAGTTTGCTTTTGAAGCACCTGGTATTCGAACGTGAAGCTTTGAAGCCGCACGGGACCGGACGGCAGGGTCCAGTCGTTCCCTTAACTCGACTCTTCGACTCGATTCCACGCGAAGGAGTGGAATCAAATCGAAGACGGTCGTGTCTCGCGACGATTCGCGAACGAGACTCGATTTTTCGAATTTCCTTATAGATGGAATTTCGTACCTGAAGTGACTGTCGACGTGTATCTGCAGATTGCGTATCGGCTGTGGACGTGCGGGATGGCGTTCCGGTCGGAGACGTCGGGTGTTCCCCCGTGCGAGAGCATGTGCGAGAGGGTCGAGGCTTACTGTCCCTATCTCCACCCGGCGGACAAGCCCCGCAAGGAGGGATACGGAGGCGATCCCGCCTTCCTCTGCCACGGCGAGTTCAACCTTTATTCTCTTTATTTCTCTCTCTTTCAACGCGTTTCCAGGCTTCATGTCCCGTACTTGATTGAGAATTCATTTCCTCTAAATTTTGTAAGCGTACTTGGTACAGGAATGCAGTCGAAGTGAATCGAAAGATCGCGTTAGAGCTTCGGTTGTTCTGTCGAAGACTCGTGAGCTTCATGTTTCGGGTCATTTCATCATTTATTGGCTGCTGTTCTTTTCTACCGCAAAAAAAATATTGGACTCACCGATCGGGAACGAAGAATGACGCGTCCGTTTGTCTGCAGATCAGGACATGGAATACATGGTGGTGGGCGGCGGGGAGTGCTACTCGTGCGAGCCGGACGCCGAGAACGTCTGGTGCCATCGTCTGTCCCGGTCGAGGCTTCGTGAGGCCCGCCTCTCCCGCCTCTCTCGGTCCCCGAAGGCCCAAGCCAGTGCCAAACTCGTCGCTCTTCTCGTTTCGTCCGTGTGGCTCGTGTCGCCGTTCTCTTGATGCCGGTCGGGAATCAAAATTCCGCTCTTGTTTCTATAGAGGCGAGTAGGAATCAAAAACAGGAACGAGAGACTCCCTTTCGGTCTTCCTTTTTTTTCTTCCCTTTTTTTTTTTTTTCATCCCTTCTCTTTTGATATAAAAGAAAAAGAAGACAGAAATAGTGGGTGCTAGCGAGAATGTGCTTTTCATTTGCTCCATTAGAAAAATAAAGCAGGTCTCCTTCCCTTGATTGAACGAAAAGAGGAAGGTGGGGAATTTTCCCGCGCCGCACTTCATGCCGTCCTCATCGCGGTTTTTCTCCGTTCTGGCTTTCACGTCGCCGATGAAACTTTTCCGTTCCCAAAATTCTTTCCGCGTCGATACTTCGTTGCATGAGATTCTTCGAGACACGCACAAACCGGGAAAGTTCTTTTTCGACGCCGACAGTTTCCTCGAAATTGAATTCCGTGATGGTGTTTATTTACCGGAATGCGAATCGGTCTGCCATGGATAGAGAAGAGACACGACGGTGGAAGCTGGCCGGTGCACTTCATCCAGTCACAGACTCACTGAGACAGAGGAAGAGAGCCAGAATCCAGGATGTATTAGGAGATAATAGCCGTCTTATAATGTGCAAGCCACCAAATGCCAAAAAAAAGATATCTATAATAAATTGAGATTTATTAAGAAATCCTGTTCGTGATTCCTTATCGCCATCATCATCCTCGTCCTTCCTGGCGGAGAAGGCGCCTGAAAGCAGCTCTATGCACGAACAGGACAGCAATCGACATCTGGGCAAAGGCAAGGGAAAGAGAAGCTCGAAGGACATGGAGCGACATCTGTCTGGGTGAAGAAACAACACTACACAATGTACCCAGTGACCAATAAATTGATTTACCTCCCCAGAGATATGTGTTTCAGCATCTATGGGTCTTATGACATTTGATCTTGATAAACAGTCCACTACACGATGGAGGAAGGAAGGCCACCAAAAGTCAAGATAAGAATGGGCCAGGGGAGATTGGCGAGAGCGACGTGATTGAAGTCAGCCGACTGAGAATATGGACCCTTCCTGGATGCCATATTTACTTGGTCGTCTCTCGCAGCAGGATGTCTGTTCAAATATAGAATCAGATGGTATCCCTATACATGACCAACTCTATCTTAAAGACCGTCATAGGTAGGTATCAAATTTGAAGAAAATCTTCGGGCAAATAGCAATCTGTAAAGCTGATACCTATCAATGAGTGCAAGGAGCAGAGAAGCAAGGGCAACACTGCTACCAGCATGGCGCCCTGCTCATCCCCATGGAGTCCCATTTTTAAATACCGTGGAGAGTAAAAGCTGGACATCAGTTGATCAGCCGCGATCCCATCCTCTAATTTTATCCCGATATGGAAACGACTCATCATAGGTAGTTATCCTTTGCTCAAATTTGACATTTTTCAACAGATGCATTTAAGTGAAGTTCCGTTTGGAGTATTGAAAGCATTGTTTCCCCCAGTTAGCCCCAACGTTAGGTCTAGTAATACGCCTGGGGTTGAAGAAGATCACTTATCCTCATATCTTTCCTTCAAACATGAAGAATAGTTTCAGAAGAAATGTATGGAAAGAGTGGATGACCTTAAATTTAATCTATAAACGTAAAAGATGGATATAACTCGCCTATTGTAACATAAGCTTAACAATAGACATACCATAGTGATACCCTTGACTGACCAAACATCAAATACGTAGTATCGGAGTGCTAGCCATAGGGCGAGGCATAGGGCTTGGAGGCTATGAAGCCTCCATGAGGTTTCATAAATGAGGAGACAGGTCAATGACAGCTTTTCAGTCCTAATTCCAGTGAAAATACATTTTTGACACTCTCCTTCCTCACTAAATTTAGTGGGGTTAGCTTAGGAAGATTCGGTAGAATCCAAGACTGAACCTATAAAACTGAGTGCTGATACATTTATATCAGGTGGATTTAAATTGACTTTAGCATATTCTCTAATGCTAGGCCAATATTTCAAATGATGTTATTTGAGGCCACACAGAATCTCAAATTTGCATATTTATTCATGCTTTGAAATAAAATTATCCCTGAAATATTATCATTCCAGCTTATCATACATTGTAAAAAGTAGTGCTAGGGCCAGTCAAACAAACAGCAATTAATTTCTATTGACTATGCATGCCATGTTTATTCAAAATACTTTGGGCATTGAGACACTTCTCCCATTGTTCAGCTAGATTTTTTTTTTAAACATTTGCACCCAGTGGTGCCATGTTCTCATTGGTACTACCAAATCCCATATGAGAAATGGGCATATATGATATATGGGATATATATAGTCAATAATATATGATATATGGACATATATGGCAAAGGCATATAATAATTTTATAAAAAGTATGTATGTAAAAGATATATAGGAGCAGATAAGATACCTGTATGACTTAGAATGTCTGTCTAGTACATGGTGGGACATATATTTCACAGGTGATTAGAGACATGATGGTATGAAATATACATGAAATCATGTTACTATCACAAGTTTCTCCCAAATGTAAAAAAAAAAAAAATTAGGAAGTAAGTTGAGGATTCGAACTTTATCTATCAATTTTGTGAAAATCCAAAATCCATTCACTTCCAACACATCATAATTACATCCCAAAGATATCCCAGAGGTATCAGATCTTGTGTGTTATCCACCCCCTTCTTTGAAACAGAAATTTCAAGAAATAAACTTTTACAATAAACTTTATTTAATAAACTCAACACTTGTGAACAACAGAAACAATAGTTTCAACTAACAATAGCTTCACTATTCCTTCGGTGGCCAAAATCCTGTGATGTCCTCCAAGATTGTGTTGAAAGGGCCCCGGCCATGGAGCTTGCTCCGCCACACTGACTTTGTCATATAGGAGTTGAGGAAGTTGTGTTTGGTCCCAAAACGGTTCTTGTTTTCCAGCTTTATCAGGTGCCAGGTGTTCTCCATTGTCTAAGTGTGGGCCTGCATCTTAGAGTCAACAAAGTTGTACTTAAGATTTACTGTCTGGTGTTCAAATCCTTCTGCTTCGATTTGCGCCAGCAGTTGGAGATAATCCTCATTCCGAGTCGAATTCTGGAATGGATAATGGGCATCAGCGTTTTGGCACTGCGATTGGGCACAAGCACCAAAAAGCATTCCTTTGTTTCTCAGCATATTCCACCAAAGATCCATTGCTGGGGAAGGATTTAGCCAGCATTGTTTTTGCATTGGGAAAAGAGACTTTCATCAATCTCTACTCTCTGTCCAGGTCTGCCGATCATTGCTCCATCTTCCTGCTCTATCTTGTAGGCACACTTCGTGGAGGTAATTGTTGAAGTCGACCATGACATTCTTCCCAATCTCCAGTTCATGCTGGCAGAATTTGATGGACATCTTTTTGAAAGACCAGCAATAGAGAAGTATATGATCTTGTTGAGAGGTAGTTGACTTCCTTCAAGCCAAGTTCCAGTGCACATCTGAATCTATTGCTGACACTCCTTTTTTCATGCAGGTCCACTGTAATTTCTTCAAGCTTAGTTTCATTGCATGGCCATTCTTGCACATTCACTGGGATGGGAGAATCCCATGATCTTGAAAGAAGGCAACGGTGACTTCTTTGTCTGCAATAGTTCAAACCAGTTTAATGAAACACATTCTGAATACTAAAAATAACTGAATAAAGTTAATGACCGTTTGACACAACAATACAATAACAAAATAATTTAAATTATACACAACTTAAAGTAAGCAAGATGCCAAAAATAAATATTTCAAAGAACGGGATGGATAATACACAATATCCCAGATATATCCTTGGGACAAGTGAGAAGTCTCAGAGATAACTACTAAGAGCTTCTTAGCGATATCAAATTACCAGGTGCCTTTCTTTCTGTAACAGACTCCTTTCTTGCCATACCAGACAACCCTTTATTTTTGAAGGGTATGGCATACCATATAAGTTATATACTGTACCTTATGTATGTGGGATATATATTTCTAGGGATATATTTTGTTATGAACATGTATATACAATAAATGAAAGTCCTTTGTAAGAATATATTTCCACATATTTTCAAGTAATAACAAAAGATGAGGGTAAAGACTATGACAAAAATGAAAGACAATACACAAAAATGGTATAGGGAAAAGGAATAGAAAGAAATAGAAATAGTATGCAAATGTAAATAGTGGGCAATAAGGCCATTCATTGAACCCAATAAAAAATTATATACAGGGTGACACAAAGGTCGCGCACCATAGAGGATTCCACTGTTGGACTATAGTACTTTTTTTCCAAGTAAGTGATGACTGCAAAATCAGCAAAAAAAGAGAGGGTGTAGTTTGTTTTAATGTCTGGACAGCCAGGCACGCTAAATCGATCAGTTGCTACTGAATTTCATGGAAAACACCCAGAACCAGAACACCAGTTGCCTGATCAATATGGGCCTTTCTGGGTGTTTTCTATGAAATTTAGCAGCGACTGATTGATTTGGCATGCCTGGCATTCCAGACATCAAAACAAACTCCACCCTCTCTTTTTTTGCTGATTTTGCAGTCATCACTTACTTGGAAAAAAAGTACTATAGTCCAACAGTGAAATCCCCTATGGTGCATGACTTTTGCACCACCCTGTACTTTAACCAGATACATTATATATGCCATAGCTCATCCATTAAACCACAGGATTATTTTTTATAGAATATATATGCTGCCTCAATATGTTTAATGTATGAATAATCCTTATATGGATCACATGCTTCAACCATATATGCCCTCATATATGTGTTCATATTTCAAAACTTGAAAAATATATGGTATTTCCGTATGGGATTGCTATCTGAGTAAAATCTCCTGCCCTTCATTGCCCCTTCTTAGGGCCAAATACATGAAAATTACATGGTGGCTGGACTGGACTGTACAGAGCACAGGAACAAGGATCTCCCAACCAAGGTTTTGAATGGTCACTACTGTTGCACTAGCAGTGTGAGGTTGTGCATTGTTTTGGAGAAGCCCTTTGTCAACAGTCCAGGGTGCTTGCTCTTGATGGCATGACCAGGTTTATTGTGCAATGTGTTACAGTATCACTCTTAGTTGACTGTTTTCCTGTGATACAAAAAATCCAGCTGTGATACATGACAGTCAAAGATCACAGTCACCAAGACTTTCCCTGTTGAAACAGTTGGACATAAATTTTTCCGTAGGGGAGACTGAGAATGCATCCACTGTATACTGGCATGAACTCGAGCTCAAAATGGTGACACCAGGTTTCATCATATTTCACATTTTGGTCAAAGCACTGTCTCCTTCAACATGGTAGCTCTGCATATGTGTATGACTAAGACCCATGCCAAAATTCTGATCAGTTTGACACTTCTGTATCCATTTGGTACCCACCAAATGGTACTGAAGGCATTCATGGACAATTTTCTGCATATGGCTAATCCCCGTTTCTGTGGCTATGACATCCAGAGACATGCATCTGCTTGTGTGTCACTTTGTTCTCCCCTTATGTTTGTGTTCTTGATAATGACATTGGCCTTTTTGAGTTGGGATTGTCCACAATGTTGAAGTGTCTGCCATGAAACATTTAGCACCATTCTGCGATGGACATGTACCTTCTACGCACAAAAAGTGAACCACAGCTCTCTGATGTGACACCCCTTCAAGAGGTAGCCATATTTGCCAGGTTACAGTACAGAAAATCTTCCGCTAGCAGTAATACTGATAATATTTTCAATGCTACTCCAGTATTTTATATCTGGTGTTCCATGAAGAAGCATAATTTGTAAAATAACAAATACCAATTTTTGTATGTAAGTTTTTTCATATGTTGTTTGTCATTGTTTGCCATTTCCCCAATGTCAATGTGAAGTTATGTCATGCCATTCCAGTCCTGCTTCGAGGAACTTTACAGAAATTGGCAGAAGTGTGTAACAAGCTTGGGGTCACTACTTTGAAGATTACACAACAACTGTGCAGTAACTCTTGCTGTTCCTTTGCAATAAGCCCAGTCTCAAAAACTTATTGAACTTCTCCAGTGCATTCACATATACATAGCAGGAGACAGGACTGGGATTTTTAATACAGGGTGTTTCAAAAGTCCAGACTCATAGGCAGATTTCCTAATTTGCCTATGAGAAGCCTATGAATATTTGCCCTTTCTTCCACATCCTTTTATGGAGTACTTTTACAAGGTAATGAATATGGTTGTATAAATTTATCTGAAACTCAGGTGCTCACCCCTAAAATGGTTACATTACCAAGTTCTACCTTGACCAAGAGGTTGCTTACATGTTTATTGGTACTTAAATGTCAAATATAATTGATGGGCCCTGGCCAACTATTTGATCACTGTCTCTCTTGACCTTGACTAGAACTGAACAAAAAATATTAGCCTTATGGCCTTCAAATGTGTCAGACACTGCTTGCAGAATCTAGTAGTGATTGTACCCAATTGAGGCTTACATCTAGGTCTTATCTTGCTTTATGAGGTCCAAAACTCTGGTTTCATCTCTTATGGACAGATTGGTGCATCTGGATCTGAAGGGAGCTCCTCCCCAAATCACCTATTTGGAGAAGGTTAGCCTACCAGAGTCCATTCTTGTGTTGACTATATAGGTGTATTATTAATTATCCCTAGTCTTAGCATACTTTTCATGAGATCATGGGACACTTTTAGGACCCCTTGTCTGGTTGTTCCCTTGCTATTGTTCATGACTATAGTCATAGTGCTGTACTTGAGGTATTGCCATTTTCTTTCCATCATTGTCATTCAACAATAAAATAAGTATTATGCTATGATTTTGCTATTTTTGTTAGGTCTTTGATCATGAAAAGTTATGAAAGTGTGGACAGAATGGGAATAATCCATTGTTTCAAAGGGTCTGTTTGGTAAAACATCCATTCATGATTATGGGAGAATTTAGTTTTTCTCATGGCTTGCACTTGCCTTTCTGCATTCATGCTATTTTTACACAGAGTGAAAGATAGAATTACAAGCATGATTGAGATCATGGTCCACAGGTAGAGAATGCATGGATACTACCAGCTAAGGCTGCAAACAACAGTGATATATGATAAGTAGCTTAGGTTTCATGGAGTCAGGTTTCAGGTATTCTATCTAATCAGTAACAGAAAACCTAGGTCAGGTAGGATTTCAATGAAATCCCTATTTGAAATTTGTAAATATCTGCTTTCCATCAAACAATATTCATTTATTATGACTTCAAGATGTTAAGCCATATATTCAATAGTCACTGCCGTTATGTTTATGTTACTTTTTATCATTTGACCTTTAATAAGAAAAAGAAAATGTTAATTATGGAACAGTGAGTAAGCATATTGCTTTGGATGGCTTAATTTGAATCAGTAATAGTGAAAAGGAAAGAGTTTCGGCATGTATACAATGGTAAAACAATTCATTAAAGCACTATTTACAATATTTTTTAAAAGTAACTTTTTAAAAGTTTAATATGCATTGTTTAAAAAAAAGTAGTTGCAATTTAGCTATTTTCATTGCTATTAGCTTTTTTTTTCAATGTTGCAAAAAGCCCATTGTGCTATCATGATTCTGTGTTAGAGATTTTAATGAAAAACTTGGATTTCTGTGAAAAGTTTATGAATTTATCACTTCATTGAAGTGAGAATATTAATAAATTCATTTGTGGAATCGGACTCAGCTTTGTCTTTGCTTTCATTTGGGTTGAAAAACTCGTTTCTAGCACAATTAGGGCCAAAGATAGCTTCTTTTTTTTTTTTTAACCCATAGGGTAACTTTTCCCCCCTCGTGGGTTTTAACTTTGTGGCTCAATATCTTCATAACCATTTATGCTAGAGTGCTGAAATTAGGGATGTTTTCATACCTCAGGGGGTTCATAATGCTTGAATTTTTTCCATAAAATCGTTGCAGATCTCACACCCAATCTTTTGATCACTTGAACTGGAATGCCTCAGATGATAGGGATCTGCTGATTCAAAAATTTATTGATAGAATATAAAAAATAATAGTTTTTCGCAATTTTGAACATCAGTAGTTGAGACATTGACCTGTGCATGGAATTTTGGAATCGCGATTTTTATTTTTGAGGTTTCATGATAATTTCAAAAATTTAGCCAATAAATATCATGGGTGTTTTTTGCTCAAGTGATATTGTTGTGATAGTTTTGAATTCTTCACTCAATTGCGAGTGGATACGTAGTTTTTTTTTAGTCATAGTGATATCAAAATTTGAGGTTTGAAGGTGATCTTAAATTTTGACAACCCTGTAGCAGTATACCTACTGGTCCAATGAGACTGAAATGCGATATATCCGGGTTTTAGGGGATAAGCCTGTATGCCAAATTTCTTCTAAATAGGATTTGGTCTGGTGTTACCCATTGGTTGATATTCCATAGAATCACCCTTATATTACTCTGTGGCAAGGTGAAGGAAGACTGGGGAAGGTGAAACTTCTTGTTGAATTGTTGTACAGTCGACTCTCGACATACCGCCACTGTTCCGGCCAATTTTGGCGCTATATCGAGGGTGGTGCTACATCGAAACGCATGGCTTAAAATTGAGAAATTTTTTCCGAATTTCTATAGAATATGCACAAAATTTCACTTTAACCCTTTCAGACCTGGCATCCATTCCAATGGACATTGCATTTACATTGTGTCAATGGCAATTTCTTAGGATTCTGTGACTTTGCGCTCCATATTACGCTACAATTGTGCATGGCGCAATTCCATCAGAGGCCTTCTTTCACTCATTAGTTTTGTAATATTCAGTGATTTAATTAAATGTTTAATATATGTTTAATATGGTATAACATGGTAAATTTATACAAAATATGAAAACTACATATAAAGCACGAAAATTTCAATTGCAATCACGAAAGAGCTCAAAAATGCAAAAAAGGATATTGTTCCGACAGCGGCCTTAATTCAGGTCTGAAAGGGTTAATTAATCCACGATGCTTATGGTCCGTGCCTCAGAATACAATAACTACGTAGCTTTGAAAAATAATGAAGAAGAATCCATTATTAAATCCAATAATTTCTATTTTTAATTAGTATAACTCCTATTTACTGTCAGCTCACACTATTGTCCCAAAACACTGGAAAATTGTTCGCAAGGTTTTTCTGACTTCCGACCACATGCGCCTCCTTCTAACGGCACACTTCCACTTTTCCTTCATACTGAAACCGTTCATTTCCCCATCACTGGATGGTGAATAAACTTGCACTGTCATCTGTGGAAGCTGTGTATAATCTGAACGAGCCATTTCCATTCTCCAAAAAGAAGAGAAGGGATTGGACCGGATTAGGCAACTCTATACGCCCCTCTCTAGTCTCTGGAGGTCTATTCTAACGCTAATTCATTGCTCACAATCTTGCTATCCATCATGCGACCGAAAGGAGCAACTGGCAGCATTACATTTTGTACACAGTATAATGATTGCGACTGGTAAAGTATTCTCCTTGGCGTAATATCGAGTAATACTTAAATAGAATAAGACATGTTTTTGCAAGTGAAGGTGGATGGTGGCTAGCGAGGGTGGTGCTATAATGGGGGAGCGCCAATGGTTGGTCTATGGGAAAGATTCGTTCTCAGGAAAGAGTTGGTGGTATATCGAGGGTTGACTGTATTAGTTGATATGGTACTATCCTGATGCTCACATCATATACAGGGTGTTCATAATGGACAAGTTTTTTTTTAAATTGAATTTGAAGTGACCACTGGACAGAGAAGTTAATTCAGTCTCGAGAAGGGGGAGGAAAGCTGTGACACCATACTAAGGACTAGAAATTGTCAATCTACACCAAAATGGTTACTTCATAAAAGTAAATTCACAAATTAAGTCTTTTTTTTCCTATGGTCACTTTATGGATGTTCTTTGTATCCATATGGAGTTGTTTGTCATTTGGAGAGAGAACAATGATCCCATAAAAGTGCGATAAAGCAATCAATCAATAAAGCATGAATATCACCAATGATACTCAACTGTTGCACATTGGTAGGTTATGAGTATCACCATGGCAGCCAATGTTTTAATTAAAGAGCCCAGAATTAATCTTTTTTTTTTAACAATCCTAGTTTGATCTGGCATCATGATGGATGCAGGTGGGTCATAATAATAATATTTAAATAAAATAAAAAAACAGAAATATCGAAAAGGTAAGCAAAGGGGGAAGAGAGGAAAGAAGAGCTGACAAGGGACAAGAGATGAGGAACTGCTTAATTTTGGAGATGTATCTTTTCAATAAATTGACCTGATCTACCCTACCTAATGCCCAACTAGATGTAAAAATGATATTTTTTAAAGCTATGAATAGGTCTTTGTTCTGGTGAAGGTATTAACCCTTATCCGGTTATTTTCTCGCGAGCGATTTTCTAGATGCAAGGTCGTGGAAAAATTTCCCGATTTTCCCAGGTAAGACATTTCTCTGAAAAGGTTTTTGCTTTGATGTAAAGTGCAAACAACAAAAAATTTTCGCAAATAACACTTGAGAATATTTGTCAAAATGCAAATGATATAGAAGCAGTTTTCATTGCGGATGTTTCACTGAAAAAATGGCAGGAATCGGCTTTTCTCGTCAACTGATTGGCTATATAGAGAGAGGGACGGATTTTTGCACATCAACGTACGAGAGGATCTCTGTCCTTGAATATCACATTGAATTCAATATGATTGAAAATCAGATTGGGGTATATGAATAAGAAATCTTTTTAAAATTCCCTATGGCACCACCAATAGAGGCTGCCCCGGGCCTCCCTCCAAACTAT
Source organism: Darwinula stevensoni (assembly GCA_905338385.1). NCBI lineage: Eukaryota > Metazoa > Arthropoda > Ostracoda > Podocopida > Darwinulidae > Darwinula > Darwinula stevensoni. The sequence goes on along the minus strand of CAJPEV010000173.1, from coordinate 24,908 downwards.
CCCTTGTTCAGAGCTATCCTCCAGGGGTCGGGAACCTATGGCTCATGAGCCAAATTTGACTCACGAGACGAAAAGTTTGGCCCATTGTTATAGCTAAAAATCATGGTAGTTCCTAATTTTTCTCATGTATCAAGGAATGCTAACTTGAAGAAAAAAACTGTTTTGAAAATCTTTCGCTCACAAGCACTTACCTCAATCTTAACATGGCTCACATGGCCAAAAAGGTTCCCGACCCCTGCTCTGGGTGAATAAATGTATTGCGGAAGGTGAATGTTAGGCTGAAACCTTTCGCAAAGGACAATATTGGCTTCCATTATTTCTGTGAACCATTGCTAAAATTACAATTCAGCATTTCTACATTTTTATGAATGATCCTGCACAAGAGATTTAGGGCAGTTAATGGCTCTATTTAGAGTGCCAATCATGGACTGTCATTGGGCTTTCGAATCCGGAGATTATTGCATCAGCTCTCAAAATTTTATCTGTTTTCCCATTCGTCGTTCCGTTATTTCATGAGACACACAGTTGAAACTTAAAGAACATATTATTGTACTTTCCAGTCATGCCTATGCTAAATATGAAGCTCCTACAATGTCCCATCAAAGAGTTATTCGCCATTATGTCATCCGACATTTTTGTCGGATTTTACTGGGGCAAACAAGAGAAGGGTTAAGGGTATGGCCCATTCTTGAAACTATGAGCTAAGAGAAATTGATGAACTATGATATAAACTGGGATTTTAAGGACTTGCAATTTCATTTATTTTGGTATCGATTGATAACAGGTTTAAATAGATCCCCAAGTTGTCTCCCTTGTACAGGCTTATCTATGAGTTATTAAGCATTTGAAAACTTAAGTACTGATCCACTAATTAACTTAAGCACATAATCAGATTATGGAATGGTATCCACAATGCTCAAGTCATATCCCTTTCAGAATTTTGCACCCTTTGTCTTATTTAGGCAGGAAAACTATGAGCTGATTTTGGTTATGCAATGACTCATTGATTAAACAGCCCAGAAATAATTAGTAATTTTTTAATTATACTGTAGTTCCCTATAATTCCTTCAGAGGCAGCATAGTAAGCCACAGTTAGCCGATCTTGTCACAGCTGATTCAGATAAGCAATGCAAAGAGCTATTTCTGTTCTTCAGCTGCTTTCAAAAGCTCCTTCCTGTCATGTCAGTTGACTACATGCTGGTTATCCTGCTGATTGCTACAACTGCAAGGAAGGGCTAGATTGTCTCGCTTTCAAGATTCATTGTTTATATTTTCAGTTTGTGTGTTGTAAAATTCCTTTAAAAGAGTTTGAGATTGAAGTCCCTTTTTGGATAGTCTGTACAAGGAATTTTATATTATCTGCTAACTTTATAGGACAATTCTGTTACCAGGCTATGATTACTGAACCATTCTAGGTGGTTCCATTAGTGGCATCATGGGGAGCAACAGGTCTTCTTGTGGAATATGAAGATACCTTCCCTTACTGGGAGCCATTAGAAGGTGTTCAAAGCTCATCATCCTACAGCAAGAAAGATGTTCAGTCCTTGCTCCAGATAGCTTCAGGATGTCAACTTATTGTCATTCCTCTCATCCAGACCTTTGGCCATCTTGAAGTCTCTGATTCTGTTTTTGTGACCATTGAATTCCCTATAACCATTGGTGTGATATGGTAATTTTCCTTCTGACTTACAGTTTGTGTTGAAGCACAACCAATGGAGCTATCTTAGGGAGGTGGAGCGTTTTCCAAGCGAAGTCTGCCCCTCATGTGATGACACCATTCCACTGTTGGAGACCATGATTACTCAGATCCTCACACTTCACCCAGACAGTCCCTATCTTCACATTGGCTGTGATGAAGTGAGGTGCTCTGAGCTTCAAGCCTCATTTTGCTTTTGCCTTGCTTACCTGGAAAACTGACTGCATTTCTAGGTTTGGGAAATGGGGCACTGTTCAAACTGCAAGAAGACAGAAATGAAACGAGAGGAGCTGTTCCTGAGGCATGTGACTCGTCTTGCCCATTGCATCAAGACCATCCAGCCAAAAATTGTTCCAATCATTTGGGATGACATGATTCGTACTACTGATCCACAACTTCTCAAAGGTGAGGTACTGTTAAACTTGGTTCATTTGCTGACTTGTCTGCAAGTCATTCTACGAGGGGCATACCGAAAGTAATGCCTGTTAGGTAATAATGTCTTTATTATAATGAATAGAAAGTTCCAGTTACACACGCATGTACATCCATTGTTGCTGTACACACAACTACCCTTCAAAGTAATCTCCTGCACACGCAATGCATTTGCGCCACCTCTGAACCCAAGACTGGAAACCTGTTTGGAAAAACTGTGGGGAGCAGTGCCTGATCCATGTTTTCAAAGCGACTTTGATGTCCTCTACGTCATCGAATCTTTGTCCCCGGACACTCTTTTCATCGGGCTGAATAGGTAAAAGTCCGATGGTGCCCAATCCTGACTGTAAGGGGGATGTGGCATCACAGACCAGCCAAACTTTGCAATTGCCTGATTTGTGGCAAAAGACGTGTGAGGGCTGGCGTTGTCATGGTGTAGCTGGATGGATTTGAGATCTTTTTGCTGCCTCTTTTTTCTGATGGCTTCACGAAGCTTCTTGAGTGTCACTATATAGCGGGCGCTGTTCACTGTCGCACCAGGCTGCAGGAAATCCATGAGGATGACACCCTTGTCATCCCAGAAGACTGTGACCATAACCTTCTGTGCTGATCATTGAGTTTTGAACTTCTTAGGCCTGGGTGAGGTGCTGTGCCGCCACTGCATAGACTGGTTCTTAGTCTCTGGATCATACAGATATGCCCACGTCTCATCTCCTGTCACGACAGTAGAAAAAAAGATGTCTTCTTGGTCTTCAAACATCGCCAACAGCTCACTGCAAACGTCCACCCTCTTGGCTTTCAAATCAGATGTCAGCTGACGAGGAACCCATTTGGCACACACTTTCCGATAGCCTAAGTCTCTGGTGATTGTTTCTACGGCATTACGACCGCAATGCAAGTGATCAGCGATCTCCCGGACGGTTATGTGCCTGTCCGCGTGAATCAAGTCATCCATCCGTTGTCAATTGTCATCACTGGCCGCAGTTGATGGCCTCCCACTTCGTGGTTTGTCCTCGATGGTTGTTTCTCCTTCAGTAAACTTCTTCACCCACCTTCGCACATTGCTGATGTCAATTGTCTGCTCACCGTACACCTTTGTTAGCCTCGCATATATGTCAGAAGCGCTGCAGCCCTCCTTTGTCAGGAACTCAATGACAGCTCTTTGTTTTAGCTTCATATCCATGGTTCACAAGCACTGATCTGTGAAAAAATGATACAAAAGACATACGATGATGCAATTTACATATCTTACAAAGAACATAAACACAGAGCTATTGTTATGCATATTACAACCCTAAGGCATTACTTTCGGTACACCCCTCGTATATCATCTTGTAGTATTTTGTAAGCGAGGGCCCTGCTTTCTCTGTAAGAATGACCTAACAAATCTATTAAGAAGGCAATTGCTATCACAAATGCTGCATCATCACTGCTTTTTGTCTTCCCTGAATTGTAGAGAGTGGCTTGAGTGAGTGTGTTGAGATCATGGTTTGGTCATATGGAGAAACCCTCAACTTCCCTCCAGGTTCCTAAAAATTCTCTTGCATCATTTTGACTTGATTCATCCCTGATAGTGCTTCACTTGCATTGTGCATCTTGTGATTTTCAGGAATGTGGGAAAGATATGGGAAGACATTTGGGAAAATATGGGTGGGGACTGCATGGAAAGGAGCATCAGGAGTGGATGCCCTCCTTCCCAATGTCAACATGCATATTCACAACCATGAAGCTTGGATGCAACTCCTCCAAAGTGAAACTGCATTCTCCTCTTTCACATTTCAAGGCCTAGCTCTCACTGGATGGTCCAGGTCAGCCATCTGGCATAATTCCTCCACTACCATATTCTCATCTGTGTATTCTCCATACTGCTGTAGTAGCCAAACTCAGTGCCATCTGAATCGATTTGATTGTTGTAAATGACATGCCTCTTTAAAATACCAGGTGGCCCAAAAAAAATTCCCAAACTTTACACACCTGCAGACAGTGTACCATATGAGTTATCAATGGGAAATTTACAGGCTTTTACATGCAATGTTTGCAGGTAAGATGTAACAAAAATTTAATTGAAATCGGTAATAAACTACATGAGTAACAATTTTTCTCCCACGCTATGTCAAAAGAGCGAGTGTGCAAAGAAATGTGCCTGACCTCAATGAAAGAAATGTTTGATGGGTCCTCCATGGATGTGTCCTTCGACAATTACCCACTGAGGCAGCACACTGGCAAATGCACTGACACACTTGCTCATTTGATGACTTGTATGGCAAGAGCTCTTACTCATGTTCAGAGCATGGAATTTCATTGAAATTTTCCTGAAAGCACCAAGATATATTGGGTATGACACACTGAAAATTTCAAGGCAATGCTAAGCATGGTGTCCCATCTGCTGATGCAGGAAGTTCAGGACTTTTTTTTTTGGGCCACCCAGTATATATTTTAAGTACTGCATGATTCAGTGAGGTGAAGCTGACATATATACCTGGTTTTGTATATCAACCCAGCCCTTTGCCTTGGTAGGTGCCAGTAGTCTACAAAAAATTTGGAGTCAAAGGCTCAAAAAAGCTCCTCTCTGATGTTTAATGCTTTGTGATTGAATTATGAGATGCCATGTTCTGTTTATTGTTCTGATTCAGATGCAAATTACTCTGGACATGGATAGGCCTTGAAGGTCTCAGCCTTCTGGATTTTTTTTGCATCAGAAATTGCAATTTATTGGGAGTGCCATAATGGTTTCTACCCAAAAGGTATTACCTTTTTTTTTATAGTATTGATCTCAATGAAGGTTCAAATGCAGCAATTTTTCAGTGAATTTCTTTTCTCAATAATGTATATCCTGTACTGGTGCTTGATATATCAAAGCAAAGTAATTATCCATTGTTCTATCTATCATATCATAGCATTACTAAGTGACCTTGGAGTGATTCCTGCTGTGGTGCATCAATTATAATAATAAGAGGTTTTATTCCCATGATTCAGTTCATCACCAATCTATTGTGGGAAACAAAACATACACAAGTGCACAAAGAAAGCCACAGCATAAAAATATTTTCAATTCTTTTACAGAGTAAAGTTGTGAAAGAGGTCATTAATGAAATTCAGAAAGAGAGCTGGTAATCAAAGGACAGTGATAGCACTTGTAAAGATGAATAAAGGTATTTCCTTTTGCTACTATTGATTGGCACTCTTTTGGATTTCAACCAAACATTGCCAAAACTTTTGATGAAGATACTGCATCACCAGCTCCAATGCTAAGTATTACTGAAGGATAAAGCAGAAAAAGCTTTCTTTCATAGGGAATTAATATAGTAGGGGAAAATACAGTGGTACCTAGCATAACGAACGCAATTCGTTCCAGCGGTGCGTTCATTATGTGAGGTGTTCGCGAGTGAAAGTGAAACATTTTTTCCTAATTTCCTTGATTTTTCGCGGCGACGTGGAACGGATTACATGATTTCCCATAGAAGTCTATGGGAAATCATGTTTCGTATTTCGTTCCAGCGGTGCGTTCATTATGTGAGGTGTTCGCGAGTGAAAGTGAAACATTTTTTCCTATTTTCCTTGATTTTTCGCGGCGACGTGGAACGGATTACATGATTTCCCATAGAAGTCTATGGGAAATCATGTTTCGTATAAAGAAACACCTCACATAACGAACGCACCACTGGAACGAATTGCGTTCGTTATGCGAGGTACCACTGTAGTACACTTCTTCAATGGTCCAAGATCAAGATGTGCACATATGCTAAGTTGCAAGAGTAAGATTGATGTTCTTGGCTCTGTTTCATGTGGCTTCCCTTTGAAAAGGTTTCCAATACTTATTGGTCATTTCATGTTGATAGTAGTTTTATAATGTCGATAGTTTGATTTCTTTGAATGGGTTATATGGAAGAGTCTACTGAACTTCAATGAATGCAGTCTAGTTAATCTCATGAATACAGTTCCTTGTGCACTCCCTACTCATCCTGTCCTTTCTATTCCCTCAGTAATAGTGCATAATGAAAAGTCTTCATGTCTAATTTCCCTGTGATTTGTTTAAAGCAACCATCTAATCCTTTGTTTAGATGTGAATGAGGTCTATGAATGGCCTACACTGGATCAATGAAAGCTGTCACCTCAACTAGTCAATTCTGGAGATTCAGTAGGACGATACTAAGTCTCATGATGTTCATGCTTCCTTTTTTGGTCACATCTTCATCCTGGTCTTCATCATAACTTCATTATAATCTTTGTCTTGGTTATTGTTGGCAATGATTGTTGGTGAATGACACAAGTGATATTATTATTATCTTCCTAGGATTTTACCTCCACCCTCAGAACATGGTCCACTTCCTTTCTTCAGTCTTTTGGTTCCATGTTTTCATGAGCTTGGTGAGAGAGTGGCATCACATTTTGCATTTTAAAGTTGGTATTCATTTTACCATGAAGGACCTCACTTGAGCCCAAATTGTCTTGGTTGGATTGGGAAGATGGTGCTCTGTAGAAAGTCTTTAGATTCCTGTTCTTGATGTGGCTTCATCCACCATATTGCCTAGGCAGTCAGTGGGAGGATATATGATGAAGCAATTTGATCATTTTGTAATCAGGATTAAATGGATTCATTGAAAGTCTGAACAGGTCCTAGTTCTTGACTATGGTGATGATGTTAGTTTGATGGCTTGATGAGATTGTAGTAGCTGCATTTTCAAGAATGATCCATGAAGGCTCAGTCAGACCAAGTGTGTAGGTTTTATTGAACTTGAAGAACTTTCCATTCCTGGACTGATGGCATCTACCATCCACTATAGATACAGAGGAAATTCCAACTCCTGGGATGAAGCCAATTCTGTTTTCAGCACCAAGAATGATAGAATGCTTAGAACTCCTTACATTTGACATTCTCTCTCAAATTCTATGATAAAGTTCATCAATTGACAATCATGATAGCATGATGAAGAAGAATGTTTGTAAATGTTTGGTCATTGCTGATGTGAAAGCATTGAAATTACTTGTGATTTTTTGTTTGTTTTTGGTGTGGAGTGCAGATATGACCATTATGCAGTGCTATGTGAACTGTTGCCTGTGGGATTACCAAGCCTAGCCCTGTGCCTTGGAACACTTCAGCAGGGTTCATTCTCAGAATGGCTTCATTCCTCTGTCTCCCGGAGTCTTGGCTTTCGTGAAGTCATCCCACTTGATCCTCTTCCCAGGCATGTGATGTGGGTGCATTCAAAGTGAATGCCTTGAATTTCTCACCTAATTTTTCAGCATGTGTGGAGGGAGGAGTGTCACTTGTAGAACTTGTTATGTAACTTAAAGAGCAGATACTTGAATGCAAGGCAACTTCTTGATTAATTCTGTGCAATGTCATATTCTGATATTTTTTTCTCTTGAAGTGCATGCAATTGTGGTGAGAAGTAATGTAAGAGATTGGACTGGCTCAACTTGGATTCCAGAGTAGAAGATCTGAATCAGGAGGAGTCATTCCCTGGAAGTGAAATCTACCTGGCTGTTCTGCACTTGGCTGGTGTTCACCATCGAACCCTTGAACTCAAGGCCACCATGGTGTAAGTATCAAAATCCAGCCTCTCTCTCTTGGGAGAATGCAAGTGGGAGGAACTTGTTTCTCCCTTCTACCCCTAGGTTCCGTGGTTGGTTTCATGATTACAACGTTCAAAGGAAGTTCATCAATCCCCGACATGTGGAGCTGATCCTCCATCAACTCACTGAGTACGTCCCAGTTCCACCTTAACTGGATGGGGATTTACAAAGTACTTGTAGCATCATGATCATCTAAAGATGTATCGAAAAACTGCACTTTCCATACTAAATTCCATTACTTCTCAATCTTAACATCATGAGAATGATGTAAAACCCAGTTAGGGAGCAGATATTTATGCCATAATAAGTCTTAAAATATGCATCTACAAATGCACTTATTGTCAAAATATGAAAAAAAGTGGGAAAACTTGGAAAAACTTGCTTCTTAAAATGCAGAATGGAAGAAGGAACTACAATATACATAATATCGCCAAGCTTCCCTGCTTGTAAGGAGAAGCTTGGAGATTAACCTGGATGTGCCTGAATTTTTTTATTTTTCTATTTATTTATTTTCCTTCAAAATTTACCATAATAATTTTGGCCTCCTGATTATTACAAAATATTTTTTCAAAATATGGTCATTAGTATTGAATATATGGGGCATCTTATATTTAGGACATTAGGAATTTTCACATGCTTTATTTCATTTAAGACAATTTTCTTGTGCAATTTTTATTCTGGTTTAAAAAAATGTAAATTTGCACAAGCTTCCATAAACTATGTTCAGCATCAGACTTCATTTTCAAAAATGAGGGGCTAAAATATATTATTAGCAGTTTATGGAAATTTCTATTGAAAGAATAGTGTAAGTTCTTGAATAACTAATAACACTATGTAGTACTTGAATGAAATCATGTTCCTTTCATGGGAGGACTAGAAGGAGGGGATAAACTGAGTCAGACCTCATGAAATTATTTTAGATTTTTTGAAATTTTGGGTGAATAGGGCAAAAAGTACCGAGTTATTGCAGTAAAAACAATAAACACAAAATTTCGAACAAAAAAAAACAGTAATGAATGTTTCTGGCATCATATGTATAGGACATGGACAAAAACTTGTCAACATCAGCCCCTAAAAACAAGATTTCATTTTTAAAACTTCTCTGTAATATAATACTCACATATCTTAGCATCACAAATAGGTTGGTACTTAAGTTATTATAGCATAAAAACCTACCATTTCATTGTTGCGGCATGAGGATGTCTGGAATTTACTCTCGTTTCCACAGCAAGGCAAGTGCTTGGATCCCACTCCTGGCTGATAAAATGGACAAGTAATTAATGCTGATTTCAGCGATGCAAGAGCCATCCAGCTACGATGAGTCTAACTTTTTCCAGAAATTAAAATATGCCACTATGTTCTCTGTCCTACATATGGGATACTAGGAATATCTGGGTTTTAAGCAGGTGCCTACTGGGCATAGGTGATCTATTCTTGTCACAGCCAGAGGCATAGCCAGGAATTGCTAAAAGGGAGGTTAAGGGTATTGGACAGGAGCTAGAATTTTCCAAACTTCTCATGGGGGGGGGGCTTTCCCCTCCTCAGTCTGCCCTTTGCTGTGCCACTGGTCACACAGCACATGACTGCTTACATTTCCCATAGAATGATCATAAAGAAAGCACATTTTTATTTCTTTTCTGAAGAAAATGGAAGAAATATACATTTTTAAAATGACAGAAATCACTTTAACAGATGGTACATGATGCTCTCTGTTTTGCAGGTTTCTTCAAGACAGCAGAAAAATATATGCATTTGCATAAAAATCTGCTTCCTAATCCCTAGCCCTTTTCACAAGCCAGATAAACCAAGTCCAGCAGTGGATCTCATTTTAGTGAGGAGGGGCTTCCGTGATTGAAGGGTAGGAGGTGTAGGTTTGCCAGATGAACCACCTCATGAATTCCAATAGTGACCACTACCATTTTCAGCCTCATTCTACAGTTGTCTGTTGTCAATTCATTCATTTTGAAGACCAAAAGGAACTCGGTGCCATTGCTTGGCAGTGCTCCTACATGGCCAAGGATAATGCTTGCTAATTTCATTAGGTTCCAGAAATATAGGTGGCAGACCATGTCTTTTCTAATTGAGACAATTTTTCATTTTTCACGATGATTTTTTTGGCACAAGCTGTATCAGATCTTATTTTGCTAATATTTCAATTCTTGCAGAATCGGAACGAGAAAAGCAATTTAATGCTCTAACGAAACAGAAACAATAAAGGGAATCTTGAGAAACAAACAAAATAGCGGACCATCAAACTCCCAATTGGCAAATTATTTTAAGATTAGCTGGAGTACCAACTTGGGTACATATATACAATGACAGAATGCAGCAGAAACAAGGAGTGTCTCCATCGATTTAACCCTTTAATGCATGGTGTAGCAGGTCTGCTACATTCAGAACCAAAAAATATTAGAGCAATAAACAATAAAATCCAAAAATTAAAAATTTAATTTAAAGGGTTAATGCATGATTTCTTTTTTTTGCGAAACTACCTCATCTAAATAAAATCTAGTGTTTTTCATTTAAATCTTAGAACATGAGAAAATGAGGGAAAATTTTTCATTTCTCAAATTTGTAAGTTGAAGGCCCAAACATTTTTGCTGCACTTATTGTTGCATTGTTGCATTTTATCGTTGTTGCTTATTGTTCTAATATTTTTGTTTTGGGATGTAGCCGATTTGCTACACCATGCATTAAAGGGTTAGGAAAATCCCAGTGTGCCTTGGCCATCCCCACAACGCAAATTACTTTTCTCACGGCTTCAGTTCGTTTTGAGTTTCTTGCGTTGAAGGGACATCTATCGATGACATCCTTCTTGGGGAGTGATTTGACGTAGAATATACCCATTCTGAGTTTTGGTTTGCGAGATGAAGTACTTCCATTTCTAATAATACAGAAGGAACAATTATAACGTAATGGAAGCAGAATCGTAACTGAAATGAAATCAGGACATGAGCACAAAAATACTCGGGGTTTCCTACGAAACGAAATCAAATTCGTAACGGAGCCCTGGTTATCAGTACAGGTTTTTCTTTTTGCTTGTTATCATTGAACATTTACCTTTCCCTTTCACGCAAGGGACAAAATGCGTATATTGGTAAGATGCTGCAAAATGACTCTCTTTTTCGTAGATATATTTCTTCCATGTACTCATGAATCGCTCACTTAAGCAAGATATTCTGGATAATTTTTTTGCTTTAATGTATGCACAAGACATTATTGTAATGCATTCATCATAAAGTATAGTGGGGTTTCGTATTCTTCTGATGACGGTAAGGCTAGACTGTTTTAGGGCATCAAAGGTTCGCATAAATTCCTCCCAGTTGGGATCCTCATCGGAGCTCTTGCAAAAACGTAACTGTTCGCGGGAACGATGGATGCAATCGAGATAGAGACAAAACATGCATTCCACCTCCCACTGACACTCTTTCCTGTGTGGAACTTGAAGGCTGAACGAGAGCCTGGAGAAGACGAGGAAGTCGCTCGGAGAGAGCCTGAAACAGTACGTGAAGGCAGAGGCGGAGTGGATGGGATGCAACGTGGAGCCTCTGTCCCGTGAGCTCTCCTGTCTCCTCTCTTCTGCCAGAGAACTCGTCCTTGGCCCACCGGCCCCCTCCACCTGACGATCCACCAACATAGCAGTCATTCTTGTTGGTTAACTACCAACAAGAATGACTGCTTGGTTTATGAATTTAGGACCTTTATCTTTGCCAAATTCTGATATCGATGGAATCTAAAGCTAAAACTGAGTGCAAATTTACGTTTTTCTTGTAGGAGTTAAGTTTATTATGAATAAAATTCCTTTATCTGTTATCCGTGTCTGGGATCCCCATCTGCCCTTGTCCTGTCATGGTCATGAAGACAAGTTCAGAGCATTGCTGTGCTAGGTGAATTTGTCTAGGGGTAATCATGCCGCATCAAAAAGTAGTCGATCGAATGAAGAGCATGGTAGAAGTATTTTGCAAAACAAAAAGGCCAAATCTAAAATCGTGTCGCACCAAAGGGATATTGGAGTGAAATTTTCCAAAGCCACTGCTTCTTGTGCTGCTGGTGGCAGAGCCAGCCCTAGCTATTTCGGCGCCCTGAGCAAAGAGACTCCCATGCCTCCCCACCAAGGGTTCCAGAAGGGTTAATTCCTAGCGTCCAAAATGACGCCGAAACGGAAGACATTTACACTAAGTAAAATTGAGGGTGGTATCCATTATTGCTTCATACATCCAGCCAAGTTTTGACGCCCCTGGTGAATTTGTGAACTTAATCCAACTCATCCAATAACACGGATTTCTGGTGGGTGCTTGATTAGCACATCCACCCCCTGCAAAGTTCCCGCTTGTGCCAATAGCTGCTCGCCACTTGGACAAATGAAGTGCCTCCACTTGGGAAAAACCCCATCTAAGAAGCAATTGTCGGAAAATCATCGTTTTCCTAGCAGCTGTGTGCACCAGGTAGCATGTCCCTACTTGAGTCAGTACTTGAACTACAACCCTTAAAAAAAAACTTCTACCTGAGGTAAAATTGGGACGGTAAAACTGACGTAAAAAAAACGGTTTTCTCCCCTCTTTCAACCGGAGCGAGGCAGCGGAGACAAATATAGGATGGTTCAGAGAAGACCGACACATTTGACTTTAAAATTTACTAAAGAAACTTGTTTGCTGATAATTCTCAAAAATTTTTGGTTAATATTCTGCATGGTTCGAGTTTTATCTGCGATGGAAAAATGAGAGTAACTTATCGTACAAGGATTGAGGAACTGTCTCTCGCAGCAGGCTCCATTGTGAAAGCATTGTGCGTTTCGACGTGAGTTAGGAGTCTTGCAGGAAGCTGGAAAGAGCACTAAATTGACGTACAGAATATTGCAGAAAACAGTTCCACAATCTTCGTGCGATAAGCTTCTTCGAATTTTTCTATGGCGGATAAAACTTAAAACCTTGCAGAATAATAACATACTCAAAATTGGAGAATGATCAGGATACAGGTTTCTTTTGTAAATTTCAAGTGTGTGAAGTCTTCTCTGACACACCCTGTATTAGCCTCAAATTGAATCTTTCCCAAAACGAGAAAACATAGAACAACTCACACACTACAATGTCCGCCTATCAATCGGGTCCTTGAAGGCTATGCATATGCGCAGTGCCCCAGCTACCCAGGTAACACATCCATGTGGAAACAACATTGAAACAACATTTATAATGCTGAAACAACATTGAGGTACCACATTGATTCAATGTGAAGATGTCATTTTTGTCGACATTGTTTCAACATTCCTTGTTAATGTTGAAACAATATTGATGGCAACATTCATTCAATATGATTTCCACCTTGCATCAGCATTCCTCAATGAGTCCCTGGTAATTAGGTTCCTCCATGGATCTAAGTAGAGGGAAATTCATCAAAATGAGTCGCATGCCCTATGGATGATGAACTATATATAATAAAGAGGATAAATCCTCTTTAGTTTCTATAGGTCAGTACCCACAGAGTACAGAGAAGTTTGAGAGAATGGGTCCTATTCAGTTCTGCAAACAGCACCAAAACCTTGTGTGCCCGAACGGCTTGCAAAGCGAGGATAAATTCCCTCACCTTTTCGTTTCGAGGATTTGCGAATGGATCACTTCAGGTTATATCTATGTGTGCTCTACATGTCTCTAACCACCTAGACTTCCATGCGCCCACACTAAACCTGGATATTTAATTTGTTTCAGAATCAGATGATGCAATCAGAACATCTTAATTCCACATTTCTCTAATATATGTGTTCATTAATTATGTAATAAAAAGGGGAAAGTGGGAAGAAAACGCATTAATGGAAGGTGACAGATCCATAATTGCATTAGGAGGCTACAGAGGAACATGGATACCATCTAGTGAGGGCTCTTCGTACTTCATTTTGATCGTGCCTAGAACACACTACCCTGGTAACATAATGTCCATAAAAGGATGCAAGACGACTTGGCCATGACCATAGGATAATTGGAAATGGTTTATATATTTGTTTCCAAACTAAAAAGATATTCAATATTCAAATACATGATAATAGATGGCAGCAACTCAATAGTTGGAGTCTCATTTTTTCAACATTGAAACCATGTTGTGGTAGGTTGATAGTACTTCGAAAACCTATTGGAGAGGTCCAACTCTTCATCATTTTAAGAGGGGTTAACAATGACGCCACATCTAAGAAATGTAATCCAAATATTCCTCAATTGGAATCCACAATGTGATGTGACAACATTGAAACAATGTTCACCTTCAACCCTCAACATTCGCACACTCAATCCACATCCAATCAATGTTGATTCAATGTTCTGTGTTACCTGGGTATATGGTCATAGCTGTTTTTAATTTTTAAGAGACCCATGATTTCAAGAAATATGTCTCACAGCTCTCATAGTCTTTTGCCATGGAATCAGAGGAAAAGAAACATGAAACAAAAGTAAAGAAACCCAGAGGCTTAGGTTTGATGGTAGGGATGCCAATATTGTCTAAAACTCAGTATTAAGAAAAAGTGGCTTCTTTGAATGTCTATCTATTGAAATTGAATTAAGTGATTACAGTGTGAAAACTGTGAATTGAATCCTGGGAATGAGGGAAGTCAAGTGGTTGTTCCCATGTCTTAAGTGGAAAGAGACACAGGAGGGATTCATCTGATTCCTAACACATTTGCACCAAACAATGCCATTATGTAACATGCTCAATGGGGGGAGGGGAGAAAACAAAGACCAGGTCCTGTTTAGGAACCTTCCCCATCCATCACCTGCAGAATATAGTCCCATGCATAGTGGCATGAAATGCATCATATTTCCTTCCAAAGAGATGCAGGCATGTTCACTCCCCATTATTTGAAGGGATTCTTTTTTATGGCCAAGTCCTTCCCACAGTGATCCAGATGCTCGTGCTTCCATCATTGCTGTCTATTCCAACATCCATCATGCTATTGATGCTATCACATTTCTATCTGTATTAGTAAAAAAAATACCACACATCTGAAACATTTTTTATTTGATTCAATGGTAAGAGGATTATTAGGTGAGTGAGCAAAGAAGGCCCTTTCATGAATCCAGTTGTTTGTCCACACTTCTACTTGATCAAGATCACTTCTTTGAGCCACCTATGATATGGTCATGTTATAGAGCTCCCATTTCCACCCTTCCCTCCTTTAATCCTCCCTACTATGCCAAGACTACTGCTATCTAGCAGTCACACCAATTGTTTGCCTATACAATTAGGCAAAGCCTATAAAGTTGTCAAAAGCAGGAATGACATGAGTAAAACAGGGAATACATGTTTGGAGGGGTGAGGGGAGGAAGAAGGGGTACCAAAATAGCTTGTAAAATGTCAATAGAAGAAAATGGTTAGGTTATAGTTGATTCAGACAAGTGTTTGAGGAAATCCTGTCAAGAGTCATAAACAATTTTAGAATGATGTGAAATAGTAGATATGAAAAATACTATTTTTTTTAAATCAATTAAGTTGCAACCCATCAGCTTGTAATGAAGACCTGAAATGATTTATTGAAAGGCTGCTCTTGAGTTCATCAGAACTCTTATGATTCCCCAATTTAAAAAAAATTCCAGCAGGAAACATGAACTGGTTCCATCTGTAAATTTTGAAAAAGTTACAGAAATTTTCAGAATTAGGTTTACAGAATTAGATTATGCAAACATTTCTGTCATCTGCTAATAACATGAAAGTAATTATTGGGCAAAAATGAGAAGTCATTTTAATGAAAACCAAGAACAGGTGGAATCCTAAGGCAGATCCTAGGAGTACTCCTACTGCAGAAAATTTCTCACCTAAATGAGCCTTATGTTGGGAGCCCCTAAGGGCTACTTGGATGAAGCATGAGTACCATTTCATGATTGGAATATTCCAGCTGGACCAAATAGTAAATTTGGACCCTTTCCAGCTGGCTAAGAGCTGGAAAAGAGTAGGTACCAGTTGTTTCTTAGCTGGAATTTTCCAACTGGAATGCAGCTGGTTTTAATAGCTGTTTCCAGCTGGAAATTTTCCAGTGGACATTTTATAAAGAGGACCCTACACCAGGAATGTAGCTACATTTACAATTGAAAATCAGCTGTTCTTGTTGATGAACCTCTGAAAAAAATAGTCAACAAAAAGATTCTCATTTAGCTAGTGATACAGCAATTAGGAACAAATCTGGAGATTAGTACTTTCCAGCTGTAACCCAGTTGGAATGGGTCCGAATTTACAGCTGGAGTCCAGTTAGAAATTATAGCTGTTTCCAGCCGGGATTTAAAACTGGGTGGGAACAGGAGGCCTAGTAGACTTCCTCCAAAAGCTACACATAGTAGCCCTAAAGTTACAGGCCTATAAAAAAAAAGGAAGCATGCAGAGGCCTACCTCTCGATCAGATAGCAAATGATAGCCGTTACAATCTGTGATTGGTAACAGGGTTCGCAGACGTAGATTTGAAGGTCTATAATTCTGTGGCGCTAACGTTATGTCCAACGTTAAACTGGGACCACGTACGTAGGCAACCACACCATTTCACCGAGGGTTAAAGATATAGACTATCTACCGAGAATGAAACCGAGGTCCGACTGAAGTAACGAGACAAGCACTGCGGCGATAAGGCCCCAAGGCGCGAATAGCCTGAGAATGAGGCACGCGAACCACGTGGTTCCCTTCTGTGTACTTGTCGTTTCCAAGGAGACGACGCCTTCAGCAGAGTTGCGAGATCCGAGGACTTATCGAGAAGCCCTGCGCGCCTCCAAAAATCACTTTCACTCAAATATGACAGCTTTCTATGCTCGATCCCTCCATGCCGAGTGGGAAGCTTACTAATACAAGAGAAAATCAGAAATTCACAACCTAAGTCGAAGCAGAAAATAGCGGTCGAAATCTGTAGCGGTAATTCTGTCGTATCATTGTACGAACCGTTCTTATATGATATATGATACCATAATTACACGATGCCTGAATGACTACTCCCTGTTGGCCTGGGACTCCCCGTAGTAGTTAGAGCCTTTCCCCCTAGCCCTCGATGTAGGCCCTCGGCAACCCTGCAGCCGAGCAGCTGCTACCGAGTGAGACTGGAATGACACGATCTTCGCAAGTTGCAACAGGATATGAACGTACAACTGCATTTATTTTCCGTTGGCACCCCCTGGAGTATTCGGGAAAGAAGAATCCGCGTCACTCTTTGAGATGCAATCGTGGCATCTAGACTCCGAAGCGGCCGTTCTCTCCTCGAACAAATCCCATTTCGCAACGGCACTTATGGACTTCCTTTTAAATTCCCTGGAGGGTTTCTTTCCGCATTTCCCCCTCGCCAAGCTGAAATCCTGGGCCAAACCGGTTAAGACGCACGACGAAGGTATCGGCGAGGTTTCGTCAGAACGGTTGGAGCCTTATTCTTTGTATTCTCGGGTCATGTCCTGCGAAACTACAGTGTGTTTCAAAGTCGCACAACCCTGAAACATATGAAACAAAAACTGTTGTATAGATAGGGTGGGCCATAAGTCCCTATACCCCTAACTATACTTAGCATCCAAAGCATCTGTATGTGCACTATCATTGTCCCGACAAGATAATGCGTCTCCAGGTTCAATGGGACAATTACCCCTGCAATGCTAAAAAAAAAGTCCTGAATAGAATCTGGAGACGCATGAGGTGTGAGCTACCGCGCCGCAGTGGTCTATACGGCATATGCGGTGTGAGCTACCACACTAATTCATGGCACTGATATTGCCAGTATTCCCCAAGTATGAGGTATGAGCTATACGGTGGCCTACCTGGCGCCGGTATGCCTAATCTGGCATAATCCTTGCTTGCAGATTATGTCTCAAGCAGTTATCCTTTCTTGCGGATTAGCCAGGCGGATTACCCTTGCGGAATAATCCGAAGTCATAATGCTCTCCACGCTTATCTGCGAATGAAGTATATAAACCCATCAAATTCTCGCGAACAGTTAGTTGCTCAGGATGCTTTTCTCGGAGTTTTATTTCGTTATCCGGAGCGAAGAGAGTGCTGCCGGATTTTTGAGGGAGCACGGACTTATTGACGACGAAGCTACCCCGCCCGCTTGCATTCGAGAAGGCTGTGGAGGAGAGACCAGGCTCTACATGCGAAAGAAGAGGAAGGCGGATGGCAGCGAGGCTTCCTACGTTTGCTTTCGGTGCGTGAAGAAGGGCTGCCAAAGAATGCAATCCGTACGGCGCAGCAATGATTTCTTCACCTACAGGGACGTAAGGGGTCGTGCCCACAGCAATCTTTCAATATGTAAGATATTGGAGATTGTGTTCCTTTGGTGCCACAATCTGTCCCAAATCCAGGTAAAGAGCGCCATGGGACTGTGCCATCAAGTTGTGGTTGACTGGTTCAACCTATGTCGCGATGTCCCTGCCCGTATGTGGACCAGGCGTGAGAAAATGGGTTGACCCAGAAGAATCGTGCAGATGGATGAGACTCTTCTTCGAGGGAAACGGAAAGCGAACAAAGGACGTCTGCTACTTGGAGATCGAGAGCCAGAGGCAGGCGACGAGAGCTCCGAAGATGCAGATCTGGTTGAAGACGTTGCCGACGTTCCTGAGGGAAGGAGAAATTATGGACAGCGCATTGAAGGTCCTTGGGTCTTTGGACTTGCCACGAAGCTGGACAGCGGCGTCGTGGAACGTCGATTCTTCGTTGTGAATCGGCGGGACCGGAGGACACTGCACGACATCATACAGGCAGAAGTAGACCTGGGTACAACGCTCCATTCAGATGAATGGCCTGCATACAAGGGCATCGACCAGCTGGGGTACGCTCACGAAACCGTGAACCACTCGGAGAACTTCGTTGATCCAGAGAGCGGTGCGCACACCCAGCTGATCGAGTCTTTGTGGACTACTCTGAAGTTGAACCACTCGGAGAACTTCGTTGATCCAGAGAGCGGTGCGCACACCCAGCTGATAGAGTCTTTGTGGACTACTCTGAAGTTGAAGGTGCTCAAAGAAATGCGTGGCACGACCCAGGATATGAAGGAGTGGTACCTCATCGAGGTACGGTGGAGAGGATTGAATCCGGAGAAGACATTCGAGACCTTCTTGCGGGATATGGCGCTAACATTCAGAAATTGAACTTAATGATAAAAGAGAATGAAACAGCCCTTTTCAGGGCTATCACAAATATTGGGAAGAGCCTTTACGGTAGCTCACACCTCATACGCTGCAAAGTTCACTGTTGCGCGGTAGCTCACACCTTAAACTTATGCCGAAAACTCACTATTGTTGAGATTTTCATGAATCAAGGCTTTGATGTCAGCCACTTGCTGTGGCTTATTGGACTCAAGAAGCTGAAAGAGCTCGGCAACATCCACTCCTGCATCAGCCATTCCAAATCCAGCAATGAAGGATCACTCCCTGAAAGTCCTCCCAACATCACCTTTCACAGTGTTCTTGAGAGCCTTATGAGTACTAACTTTAAAGTTCTATCTTTACATTGCACAGCACCATCACATTTTCTATGTGAATGGGATCCAGCAGTGCTACTTTGTTCTGGAAAGTCAATAACTTCACACAGAGGTTTCCCATAATAGAGATTCACTAAATCTGCAACAAAACATAGCAATGCCCTCTATTTATGTACATAAATTCAGTGCACTTCATTCATTTCTATCATAAATAAGAGGAACTGGTTATCAAGAGAGCACACCAGAAGAAATAGTATCATAATGCCTAAGTTATCAAATTTACCAATCAGAGAGAAGCTTCAGACATACTTGATAGAACATTGAGGAACATTCTCATTTAACCATAGGATACATGACTGAATGCTTCCAGATTGGGTCTATGCTACCAAAATAATGCAAATTAGTAAGACTTTTGGTGAGAACATTCAATTTATTAAAGGAATATCTATGCAAGAAACCCATAAATCAAGTATTATGTATAACGAAACATTTTTTTGCAACAAATGATATGGGTCCCAAAGACCTGTGTCATGCATCCTAGTCTCCTAGTCATCCTAGTCACTGGTCTCGGTAACATTTTGCCAGGTGATGACACATCATATGTGGAATTTGGTCCTTTATTTTTTCCTAGGAAGCACCTCTAAAGATATTGATATTTCAGACTACAATAACAAGACAGAGCCATTGCTTTAAATGACAGCTTCTTCAGATCAACTGAAATTTGGGAAACATTGGACATAATCCTAATAATGCCATAAATCTCCTATATAAGTCCTGCATAGTCTAATTCTTCCAAATAGCCTTACTTCAGTATATTGACACTTTATGCTAATTTATGAATTTCTTTCAAGTATTATTTTTCCTCCCATTGGTTTGGTTTCTTGTTCATCAAATTCTTACATAGTGTGCACCTCTTTCCTTTGTTCTATGTGTTCTCCCAATCAGTAATATACCCTTTCATTTTGTGACTGTTTCCATACCCTCTCCTTCTCTGTGCATTTATTCCCTCCTCTCCTATCTACCCTCTTGTTTGTATTTCTTTTTGTTTCTTTTATACTGATTCCCCTGAATGCAATAGTGTGCACTAGTTTAAACGTACCAATTAATGATATGAATTTAAAATTTGCATCCCACTCATCGAATTCTAGTCTTGCTCCAGATTTTCGGTTCCTAATAAGCTGACCATCTTCAACCTGAGCGAAAGTTTGTCTTTTATATACTTACCATTTATCAAAATGGCTGAACTCGGACTCGTCCATAACACCTGTACTGATGGCAAATCAATAGTTTTGAGTCTAACCTCGTATGCGCCTAGACTACCAGACTCAGCTTTTTTGTATATCAATACCAAGCTTCCCTACCCGAGTCTTAGGTCTAGACTTCTAGGGTGCAGAAGAAGGCCTAGACCAACAGAGAGCACTCCCTGCCGGGATCTCAATTGAAGGATTCTTCATTTGTCAGAGCCATTGGTCCCTGTACGCCGCCATTGAAGAACTTGAGGTATGATCCGCACCGGCGCAGAGGCACTTCGATCGAGCGCCCTCCATTGGAGTAGGAAATTACTAATTTTATGTTCCTTTATATCCCATTCCTTCGTTCTCGCAGATGTTGAAATTGAAGCACATAACTACTATGAAAGGAATTCTTACTATATAGATAACTTACATGGAGAATTATAAATCGTGACCGCAAGCACGATGTGGTTTCTGTCGCCATCGATCAAGCTGACCGCATGATAGGAAGCAACCATACGTGCATCCGTGTTTGTCAGACGTTTCGTCTGGGGCCCTTATGTGGCGGGCCAGACGTACAGAAAGTAGGCGTACAACTGTTGTGCAAAGTCATTCGTATACCTTTTTGAATTGCGCACGTTATATCTATGGTGCATGGAAGGAGGTGAGGGTATCTCGTGAAAGAATTGACGTTAGGCCTGTAGAACTCATGTTAAAGGGCTCCATATATGGGATTGGCTCTCCCTCTCGTCCTAACACCTCGTATTCCTTCGTCTATTGCTTTTTCTTTCTTCGTGTATTGCCAGCTTGACATTAGGTCCATATATATAGGAATGAAGGAGGGTGCACCTGATAGCCAACTAAAATGAAAGATGTATTTTCGTCCCAACGTTTCGGTACAAGGACCTTCCTCAGGGGACTAGGTGTGAGCTCGATTGTTCGACTGAAAGAAGGGGTACAGGGAAAGAAATCCGATGTCACGGTTTAAACCCGATCAATGTGTGTCCTCCCTTATAATCCACTTCAGTTCCGCCAGCCTCCTCTCCTTGGTAGTCCGAAAATGTCCAGCCAATATATCCGCAGCAATGTCATCCTCAGAGTGGGAGGGGTTTCCAAAATGTGAAGCTACCGGAAGGTTGGAGGTTTTCTTCCGGATTGAGGATTTATGGTTGTTAAAACGCAGGCGGAAAGAGGTGTTGGTCTCCCCAATATAAGAAATGTGACATTTCCTGCAGCGAATGCTAAAGATGATGTTGGAGGAGTCACAGTTGTAGATTCCGGTGACATTAGAAAAGTGTTTGCACACTTGACATTGACGTTTGTGACATGGAGCCCCATGTCTGGATGATGTGCTTTCAGTATCCAACCTGGATTGAGCTAGGTTGGCATGGAGATTGCGTGGTTGTCGAAATGCAAGAAGAGGTGGAGCATCACTTGACATCGACGTTTGTGACATGGAGCCCCATGTCTGGATGATGTGCTTTCAGTATCCAACCTGGATTGAACTAGGTTGGCATGGAGATTGCGTGGTTGTCGAAATGCAAGAAGAGGTGGAGCAGGAAAGACTTCCTTGAGTCCTTCATCCTGTTGTAAAATCCTAAAGTGTCTCTTGACAATATTCCCGATGCTATACAGAGCTGGATGATAAGTAAGGATCAAAGAAATGCGGGAGAGTGGTTTCCTGGGTCGAGGTTGCATTAGGACCCGTCTCGGGAAAGCCCGTGCTTTCCTGAAGGCTGCATGGATGGTGCCTCCGTCGTATCCGCGGGTCCTCAGAATCCATGCAAGGTCACCGAGCCGGAGGTGAAGGAAGTCATCATGGGAACAAAGTCGACGAAGTCGCAAGGCCTGTGCATACGGAATCTAATTCTTCAGATGTACTGGATGGAAACTCGACCGATGTAGAAGAGCGCCGACGTCCGTTCGTTTCCGGTACAGATCCGTGGAGATAATTCCCTTAGAGAGGAGGATTCGTATGCCCAAAAATGAGACGGATGATGAAGAATGGAGGAAAGTGAAGCCGATGTTATTATGGAAATTTGAGGCCAAGTGGATGAAAGAATTCAGTGCTCCCTCGCCTGCAGTCCAGACCATAAACACGTCATCTATATACCGTTTGTACAGAAGTGGCCTAAATGGTGCTGCAGCGAGTATTTTTTCCTCAAGGACATGCATAAAAATGATGGCATAGGAAGGTGCCATGCGAGTACCCATGGCCGTACCATGGATTTGGAGGTAGTGATCATTGCCAAACGTGAAGGAGTTATGAGTCAAGATGAATCTCATAATGCTTAAGAGAACATCAATGTCCAGGCCGGAGTAATTACTGCCAAGGAGAAATTCCTTAACGGCAGAAAGGCCATCCTCAGTAGGAATGGACGTGTAAAGGGCAGTGACATCACCGGAGACGAGGAGGGAGTTGGATGGGAGGTCGGGAATGGAGTCAAGAATGTCTTGCATATGAGATGAATCCCTGACGTAACTAGGAATAGATGGAAAGAGACTTTTGAGTTGATCGTCCACGAATCTTGATAGGGCCTCTGTGAGGGTTCCAATACCAGGAACAATAGGCCGGCCGGGAACTGGACATATTCTTTTGTGGATTTTAGGTAGAAGGTTGAAATATCCATGGACAGGAGACTTCGGGATGAGATTCAAAAGACAATGGAACTTCGGAGGGAAGGAGAGAATAAGGTCTTCTAACTCAATCGAGAACTGTGGAGTCGGGTCCTCCGCCAGGCGTCGAGAGTTCGTATGGTTGTTCAGCTGCAGGTTCGCTTCCTCCAAGTATTCCTCCCGGTCGAGGATGACCACTGCTCCTCCGTTGTCCGCAGGTTTGACAATGATGGTACTGTCACCTCGTAGGGTCTTCAAGGCCTGTGATTCATCAAGAGCAAGATTTCTGCGCGTCCTCGCTGATGTAAGTTTCCTCAGGGAGATGTTGACATCTCGCCTGACCGCTCGGGTGTAATTGGAAAGGGTAGTGCTACAACTTGATGGTTTCCAAAAAGGATTGGACTCAGATGGGATGCAATTGAGGGAAAGATGTTTCACCAAGTTTTGACGTCCTATAGTCTCGGAAGAGTCCATATATATATATATATATTTAAAAAAAATACTCGTATTTCAAAAAGCAACCCACCCAAAAGCTGTGCTCTGGGGAGACGCTCAGCTAAAGTTGAATTTTTCCTTAAATCAACATCACGTCCGTTATGCGTGCGCCAGCTGCCATTTTTCTATTTCTGCCTGATTCGATAGCATACTAAAAAAAATTCTTTAAAAACGTTACGTCCCCAAGAAATATACCCCTTAAAAATATTTTGGAAATTTCACATTTGACCTTTCAGCTGAGTGCTTTGCGTGTCACGTTCTTGCCATGTTACAGCTTTCCATGGGTCTTCGTTTGATTGAAGCAAAGAGAAGTATTTGAAAATATGTTCCCCGAAAAGGTGTGCCCCTATGGCGTGTATCACTGAAGTGGAATTTTTCCTGAACTCAAGATTTGAATAGCTATTTAGGTCAGTCAGTCAGATGCTCACGATCATTATATATAATACTAGCGAGTTTGTTTGCCGGAAGGGCAAACAAACTCGCTATGGACGCGCCTTCGGCGCTCCCTTACCTTGGATAGTGATTAATTAATTCATTTTTTGCGAAATGGGAAACACGTATTTAAAGCACGTCCCCATTGAAATGTGTGACATATGGGGTCGAATGTCTTTATTTTTGTCATCAAAATCATTACCTCTATGATTCTGTGTGCTTTCCTTCACATTTGTTCTTGTGTCCCTTATTGTAAGGGTGGACAATACATTTTGAAAAAACTCCCTCCAATAATCTACGCTAAGGAGACATATTTCAAAATTATGATTTTTCCTTTACTCAGCCATCAAACAGGTACTTCTGAGGGAAGTTTAAATTTCCTATCTCTGTTTCGTTGGATCAAAAAAAATCAGGAAAATGAGACTAAAAAAAGTGCACTGAGTGTTAAAGAATTTTTTTTTTCTTTTGGAATGTAGACTCAGGGAACTCCATGCCACCCAGTTTCAGTCTAATACGTTTCCCCTTTTCGCTGGCCGAAAAAATATATTTGGAAAATTTATTATTTTGAAATGTAGACTCAGGGAACTCCATGCCACCCAGTTTCAGCCTAATACGTTTCCCCTTTTTGCTGGCCGAAAAAATATATTTGGAAAAGCGACCCACCCAAAAGCTGTGCTCTGAGGTGACGTATAAAAAAATTTAATTTTTCCAGCTACTTTTCTATGTCTACCCGGTGATGTACATGTCCCTAAAGTTTCAATATTATACATTTGCCCTTTTCGCTGGTGAAGAAACATGCTTTGAAAAGCCGACACACCCAAAAGCTATGCCCCAAGGGGATGCACCATGAAAGCGGAATACTCTCTCAGCTCAGTAATATCATGTCATTATACGTGTGCCAAGTTTCACCTTTCCATTTCTTTCCAATTCGCCATACCAATTTCTTTTTCAAAACATAGCACCTCGAAAAATTCCCCCAGGGGATGTATCATGACTTAACATTTTTATTTAACTC